>VSMD01022654.1:0-52523 GCA_008750895.1 Mirza zaza
TGAATAAGGTCTATAGCTTTAATAATAGTATTATATTGGCCGGGCGCGGTGGCTCACGCCTGTAATCCTAGCTCTCTGGGAGGCCGAGGTGGGCGGATCGTTTGAGCTCAGGAGTTCGAGACCAGCCTGAGCAAGAGCGAGACCCCATCTCTACTATAAATAGAAAGAAATTAATTGGCCAACTAATATATATAGAAAAAAATGAGCCGGGCATGGTGGCACATGCCTGTAGTCCCAGCTACTTGGGAGGCTGAGGCAGCAGGATTGCTTGAGCCCAGGAGTTTGAGGTTGCTGTGAGCTAGGCTGACGCCACGGCACTCACTCTAGCCTGGGCAATAAAGTGAGACTCTGTCTCAAAAAAAAAAAAAAAAAAAAAAAAAAAAATAGTATTATATCTATAGTAATTTTTTGGTTTTAAAATCTTATTTACTATCTATACATTTTTAATTGGCAAAAGTGTATATATTTATTAACTTCCTGGTTTCGATGACTGTACTCTGGTTATATAAAATGCTAATATTCAGGAAAACTGAGTGAAGAATATATGGAAAATCACTACTATTTTTACAACTTTTTTGCTCCAAAATGAGAAGTTAAAATAAAAAATTTGAGATCAATGCTATGATGAACATCCTTACATGTAAATCTTTGTGCACATGCTAAATTATTCCATAGGATTAATTCCTGCAAGTTACTGAGTCAATGGATATGCATATTTTAAGGCTTTTGATATACATTCTCAAGCTGTCACCAAGAAAAATTGTACACCAAAATTTTACCCACTAGTAGTGGGTCTTAATTTTTCTCAAATTTCTAAGATGTACCAGATCATATCTAAGGTCATTTCTAGTATTTATTTGCATCAAAATCTCACTTACATTCCACAAACCAATTACATATCGCTTTTAAAATATCTTGTTTCTATGATCACCAGTTTAAAGTGAACTAATGCGTGCATTTTCTATAGTATGTTTTTTGGTATAATTTACATAATCCTTTCTATATACTGTCTTCTTTTGCTTTTATTTTGAAACGTTTTGAAGACTTTCTTTTTAATGTCTCCTTATTATTATTTTTTTCTT
Source organism: Mirza zaza (assembly GCA_008750895.1). Taxonomy (NCBI): domain Eukaryota; kingdom Metazoa; phylum Chordata; class Mammalia; order Primates; family Cheirogaleidae; genus Mirza; species Mirza zaza. Next base: position 1,083 of record VSMD01022654.1, read on the forward strand.
TCTTTTTTTAAATTTGAGAGACAAGGTCTCGCTCTTTTGCCCAGGCTAGAATGCAGTAGCATCATATAATATCCTCATAGCTCACTGAACTCCAGGGCTCCAGCGATCCTGTCACCTCAGCCTACTGAGTAGCTGTGACTACAGGCACATGCCACCATTCCCAGATAATTTATTTTCTTTTTCTTTTTTTTCTTTAGAGACAAGGTATTGCCATGTTGCCCTGGCTGGTCTTGAACTCCTGGCCTCTAGCAATCCTCCCACCTTAGTCTCCTGAGTAGCTGGGATTACAGGACCCACGCCCAGTTTTTAGGTACTGTCTTCTGGTGTACATTTCACCTGCCTTACTTAGTATAAGCTCTTTCAAATGAGGGCCATATACCTTTGTATCCAGTATTACTCCAAGTATGGTATACACAGCAGTGGTTCAATTTAGCATAAAAAAGTTAAACAAGTGCAACTGGCTTCCTGCCATAGACATGTTCAGATACCTTATCTGCTGACATTTCAAGTCCCAATTTTGCTTGCATGTGGCTTTTCATTTTTGCTCTGCTTATCTTTCCCAGGTCTTCATAGTTTAGGTTGCACTTACAGAGTTGGATATCAGCTCTAAGCTAGTTCCAACAAGGGCAGAATACAAATCATTATTAGGGTGCAGAATTATTTCAGACATCTAGACATAATCTGTGATGACCCAACTGTGACTGCAAAGCTGTATCTCAACAGCTCCGTCATCTGTATTAAGTTTTTTTCAGGTCCTGCTGGGTCTTACTGACTTTTGTATTCAACAGAACCACTATGCCTCCTTCTTGGACCAATAATCTAGTTTACTACTATCTAATTTCGCACAGCTTTGGCTTGTGAACTAAAAAACAACACAAGAGGTCAACCAGAACTATGGTTGGTATGACTCATTTGCAGAAAAATTATCACCTCGATAACAAATAGATATTTTTATTTTTCTCTGTTAGGTAAAATCCAGAATAACTAGAAGGAAAAATCTGGCTACGCTTTGAAGCTGAAGTGAGGCTACCAAATACATAGTAACACATGGAAAGCTGAGTTGCAAACAGGTCCCAGATTAAATGTCAGGACTGTCAATGGTGACAAATGTCTCTATGCTTTATAGATAAGCTTACAAGTGGCATGCTGGGTTGGGTTCTTACTATCACCTGTCAAAGAAACCTAATGACCCCATTATGATCCACTTCGTATGCTCAAATACCAAGAAGAAAGCTTCTAAAACCTTACTGCAGCCAACTATTCAAAAGGAAATTATGAATTCCTTTTTCCTCCAAAACTGCTCTTTGTATTTAAAAAATGCTCAATAAAATAAATCTGAATATGTAGAGCAATGTTGAGACATTGATAAACCCGAGGCCATTTAAAAGAAAGCTTTTTTGATTACCCTGTGTGCCAAATTCTCTAAGTAGCTAGAGCCAAGGCTCTAAAAAGCTTATTATATATATGGATTTGCTATGAGGGCTTAAAACGCTTTAATAGATCCCAGAATAAATGAATGCAAAAATACTGTTTATTTGATCATAACAAATGGCAATGTTGATTCTTCACAGTAATCATATAATGATTTCTAATTTATGGTAGAAATAAAAAGATAAATCTTACTGCCAGACACAGAAAGTCAAGGCCATAGTTTATGTTCCACAATTTATGGGAATATTCAGATTAGCAAGCAGTATAGAGAGAAATATGAACCTTGTAGGGATCCATATAACTATTCCAGGGAACTAGCCCTTGCACTCTAACTCTCCACCCATTGTTCCTCATCCAAACTTCCTTAAGACTTAGATACTCTCTAGATAGTTAAATAATATCTGGAGGCAACAAAACAATTTTAAAATAATTCCTTCATTGAAATTTGAGTCACAGAAGGAATGATGTTCCATAGAAAATTCAATCACAAAGATTTATCTAAAAATTTTCATAAAAATCACTTTGACTCATTGAAAATAATTACATTATACATCTTATAAATGTAGACTCTTTAGTGAAGATATATTTCTACTGCTCTAAATTTCAGGTGATTCTACCATTTATTTCTTGACCACTAAACCAGAAATATCTCCTGGAAGTGGAGACATTTTTCTAAAGTTAACTGCTGCCTCTATGTGGATTTAAAATGGGGTGAATATAACTTATTTTCTTTTAAACATTATTTTAAAGTCCTAACTTCCAGACTCTATTATCAGAATTTCTATAATTTTATTAGCAGCTGTAGTATCTCCTAATTTAGTATCAACTATGAATTTTATTAATGGGTTATTTACTTTTTCCTTAAAGAAAAAAAGTGCTCAGGTGCAGTGGTGTACACCTATAGCTACTTGGAAGACGGAGACAGGAGGATTGCTTGAGTCCAGGAGTTTGAGGCCAAGGGCAACAGTGAAAGTTCATCTCAAAACGAAAAAGAAAAAAAGTACAAAAAAATTGCTTAATAAAATCTCATCTAGTAGCAATTCTTTTGGCAAGCACTTTGGTATAAACTTTCTCCATGACTGAATTCATTAGCCTTTTACATTAGTCTTTGTTTATCATCTTTAAACCAAGCCAATCTTTACTAATTTTCTAAGGCAATTTCCCTAGTGCTTTTAGCATAATTTTTCTCTACAATTTTCCTAACCCTGTCATATTTGTCTCACTCTAACCCCATGGTATTGTTCATCACTAATACTTTTTAGAGGAATTATTGCTGTTTTTATCCTTTAGCATTTAATTTAAAAGATTTTCATCTTTAGTATTTATTGGTTCCTGTGAAACAAGGTTACATAAATAGAAGTGTGATTCCTTTCTTTTATGTGTTTCTCGGCCCAAAGGATCTCTTCTTTCTCTGTATATACTTTAAGCACTTACTCATGTATTATCCAGCATAGCACTCAAGACCCATCATAAGTTACCTTAGCCACACCTCCTTCCCCAATAATTCTTGTTTATTATAACACATCATAGCCTTTCAGTACTCTTAGCCTTTTGCCCTTATTACTTAACTTTGGATACCTTTGTAATCTCAACTTGCCAAAATTGTAAGGATTCTTCAAAGCCTAGTTCAAACATCACTTGCTTTGTGAAGCCTTCCCCAACTTCTTGTTCCTTCTGCTCTCCTACAAATATTGGTTCATAAAAGTCATATACCACTTCTCAACAATGCATTAGTGAACTATGTCTCTCCTTCTAGATTTCAAGAAGAGGAAGTTTTGTTTTATTTAGCTTTAGAACCACAATTTCTGACACAGAGTATGCACTCAGTAAAACCATACTCAATTGAATTTATTTGTGCTGTCACTTTATTGTTTTATACATGTGTCTTGCTTCTCCAACTGGCCCTGCTTGAGATTAGAGATTCGCAGACTTCTTTAAGTTCTATATTAACTGGCATATTCTTAGCACATGATCAAGAATCGTTTAACTAAAAGAAATATTAGGAAGAACACAGTTAAAAACCTCAATTCATTTTACCAAATATGTTTGTTTAAATATCCATAATGATTAGCGTGACCATATGGACTGGTTTGCCCAGTACTGTCCTAGTATAAGCAATAGCGTCCCCTCTTTCACTCTTGGAAGTACCTGAATTTTGATAATAAGTTATATAGTCATCCTAGTAGTGAAAACTGCTTACTTCCTCTCAAGTACTGGACAGCTGAACAGTTCTAATTATTGTATCTTTTGCATTATGGAACATGTAAATCACCTATTGAAAAACCATTTTTTAAAATTGTCCCTTCATTATGGGTGGGTAAGTGGTAGAGTTCTAGGACTAGAGGGAATAACTAAGAATACAGGTAAAATTTGTCATGATAAATAAACTGAATAAAAGTAAAAATGCCAAATTATTAATTTAATAAAAGAATTTGGATAATTTCTTGGACACTTTAGAATTGTTTATTAAACTAGAAAGGCTCTAAACATAAGAATTTAAAATAGCTTAATAATAGTAGAGAAAAGCTAAATAAACTTTCTGGGACAAGACTTGGCAAATGGGGGGTAGACAGAACCTTAGAAATAATGGCTTCTATTGGGTTATTTAAAAAAATTCAGTGAATGGAAAATGATGTGAGCTTCTAAAGTGGTTGAAACATCATACACCATCTTGGTTAAGTTGTAAAAGAAATAAGGAAACAGTTAAGTCTGAATTTAAGTACAGTTTTTAATATTCCATGTGCAACCAGTTTATTCCTTTTAACCGAGGAAAATTTTAGCTGTTCAGTTATCTGAATCAGACTTTTCTGCTACACCTCCAAAGATTTTTATCTGAGCCAAAAACTTGCATACAGTATTTCAGCCAAAAGAAAATTTTGCCGCCAAGTTGTAATGCTCTGAAAAATGAATTTTAGAGTCTAATTGAATTTCAGAAGATACACTGACTGGGTACAAACAATAATTATTCTGGAAAACGTTTGGTAATATACTTCTTTAATTAAATATCCATTTGTGTTATATTTTCAAGAGCTTTTGATTATAGAAATTGATTATTTGGAGTTTTAAAAGAAGATGGATATATTCTTTATGAACCACTTAAGCTAATGTATATACATATAACTATAAATGTGTAGGTAAATGTCACTATCATCTAGATATCCATTCATGCATACAAAATGCATTTATAAGATATGCACACACAACTCTACATCAGAAAGTTTTCCAGCTCTAACAAATTCAAACTAAAGAGAAGTCTTAGAATTGGAGCTTATTTGGCAGAAGATCTGAGAAACACAGTTAACCAAATATGAATTAGATCATATAAGGACATTTTCTTGGGTCAAGGGGATGTATTTCTACAAGAAGCTTTACCCTACTAAAGTCTATTGGCATTGTGTAAAGACGAGGCAGCCAGTGATCCCTTAAATATACATTTTGATGTGTACTGTAAGCCAAGGCTTTTTTAACTTTGGTGAAATTAATATTTTGAGCCAGAAAATTCTTTGTTGGGGATGGCTGTCCTGTGCATTATAGGATGTATAGCAGCATCCCTGGCCTCTACCCACCGGATGCCAGTGGAAGTCACAACCAAAAGTGAGGGGAAAAAAATCATTCCTGATTGAAAACCATGGATGTAAGCAACATGATATAGAACATGGTATAGACTAGACTATATATTAGACTAGACTGGTATTTAAGAGAATGGGCTCTAATCTAGCTACCTTTGTCTCTAATTTCAAGGGATTAAATAAATGACCCAATCCGGCAATTCTCAAAGTGGAGTATGAAGAATAGTATTCCTAAATCACCTAATGACCTTATATATTAATAACAAATAAATAAGCCCACTTTAACTTTCTCTATATTTTTCTAAACCAACTCCCATACTAAAAACGGGTAGGAAACTTTAGAAAATAAAAAAATAAAAAAGGAAAGTATGAGAGAGCTGCCAAGGTAGCTAAAACTTGATAAGACAAGATTCCAGAGAGAAAAGAATCTTAAAGAGATAAGCTAGTATTCTAAAATTATTTTTCCCCTCAGGCATTTGCAAATTCTTGTGCTGGGTGAGAGGCTAAGAATCTGGGCAATGGGGCTATTACTGAGAGGCAAAGAAGTCAACAGAACTTTTGGCAATCTCTAGGGGTTGTGAGACAAAAATTAGAGTTTGGGACTGTAAAGGCAGTTAGAATTAAGGGTCATCCTGAAAAGGAGGGGAAAACAGTGAGGTAAGTCTGATACTCAGGGGTTTTCCTCTTGAGGGATTTGCCAAATTTGTCACATAACACAGGACAAGAAGCCAAGACACTAAGTGGAAGAACTCTAAATGGCAGAGTGGTGTTTTTGGTAGTTGTATGTTGCCAAAGAGATAAAAATTAGAGTTCCAAACCCACCAATGAGTAAGAACCCTAGTAAATACCTTACGGTTTCAGTTGAGATTTCCAGGGAGGCTATGGTATAGGAGTGGAGGCAAATCAGAGGTAGACTGAGCCTTATAAAAACTATAACCCAAACTTGAGTTGGCTTAATTCTCGATCTATCTTTACTCTAGCTGCCTTTTACAGTAAGACAATATCACTAATAGAAACTGTATAATATATCATGGACAATGTTTAACACTTGATAAAAAATTATCAGGCAAACCAACAAACCTCAAAGAAAAGAAAACAAAAGAAAGAGACATATATACTGCCCAAAGTAATCTGCAAATTCAATGCAATCCCTATCAAAATACCAATGACTTTCTTCACAGAAACAGAAAAAACTAAAATTCATATGAGCCACAAAAGATCCCTAAGAACCAAAGCAATCCTTAGCAAAAAGAACAAAGCTGGAGACACCACACTACCAGACTTCAAAATATACTGTGAAGCTGTAGCAACCAAAACAGCATGGCAATAGTATAAAAACAGATACAGAGAACAATGTAACAGAATAGAGAACCCAGAAATTAATCCATGAATCTATAGACAACTGATTTTTGACAAAGGTGGCAATACATTCATTGGGGGAAAGGACAGTCTCTTCAATAAATGGTGCTGGGAAAAGTGAATATGAAGAAGAATGAAACTAGATCCCCACCTCTCACCCTATACAAAAATTAACTCAAAATGGATCAAAAACTTAAATTTAAGACCGTAACTATAAACTACTAGAAGAAAACACATAGGGGAAATGCTTTAAGACATTGGTCTGGGAAAAGATTTTATTAGTAAGACCTCAACAGCACAGGCAACAAAACAGAAATAAACAAATAAGATTACATCAAACTAAAAAGCTTCTGTATAGCAAAGGAAATAATCAACAGAGTGAAAAGATAACCTACAGAATGGGAAAAAAATATATGCAAACTACTCATCCAACAGGGGATTAATATTCAGAGTATGTAAGGAACTCAAACATCTCATAGCAAAAAATTAAACAACCCAATTTAAAAATAGGCAAATGATCTGAATAGACATTTCTCAAAAAAAAAGATGACATAAAATGGCAAACAAATATATTTTCAAATGCTCAACATCGCTAATCATCAGGAAAATGCAAATCAAATCCACAGAGTGGTATGATCTTATCCCAGTTAGGATGGCTATTATCAAAAAGATAAAAAATAACGTGTTGGTGAGGACATGTAAAAAGGGGAACTCTTATAACCTGGTAGGAATGTAAACTAGTAGACACATCGTGGAGAATGGTATGGAAGTTCCTCAAAAAATTACATATAAAACTACCATATGATCTAATAATCCCACTACTAGGCATTTATCCAAAGGAAAGGAAATTAATATACCAAAGAGACTTCTGCAGCTCTGTGTTTATTGTAGCACTATTCACAATAGCAAAGATATGAAATCAACCCAAATGTTCAATGACAGACAAATGGATAAAGAAATGTGGTAGATATAAATAATAAAATACTATACAGCCATAAAAATGAAGTATAGTCATCTGTGGCAACATGGATGAAACTGGAGGACATTGTGTTAAGTGAAATAAGCCAGGAACACAAAGTTAAAGATCACAAATTCTCACTGATATGTAGAAGATAAAAAAGGCTGATTTCATAGACGTAAAGAGTAGAATGAGGATACAAGAGGCTGGAAAAGGTAGGAGACAGGGGAGATAGGGAGATTTGTTAAAGGCTATAAAATTATAGCTAGATAGGAGAAATAAGTACTAATGTTCTATAGCACTGTAGGATGACTACAGGGAACAATAATATATTGTATAGTTTCAAATAGTGAGGATATCAAATGTTCTGAACACAAATGATAAATGTTTGAGATAATGGATATACTAATTCTGATCACTATATATTGCTTGTATACATTGTATGTATCGGGTACATCACTATGTACCCCATAAATATGTGCATTTTTTATATGGAAATTAAAAAAATAAAATATTTTTAAAAGTAGACCTACAGATGACTAAAATATTGCAGTTTTCAGACATGGGATTTATTATTCCTAGTGTGATTAATATGTTAAAGAAATAGATGACAAGATAGAGAATTACACTATAGAACTGGGATCAATGAAAAACAATGTAATAATTTTAAAAATGCTACCGAAGTAAATAATAGATGTTTTTTGTTTGTTTGTTTGTTTTGAGACAGAGTCTCGCTTTTGTTGCCCAGGCTAGAGTGAGTGCCATGGCATCAGCCTAGCTCACAGAAACCTCAAACTCCTGGGCTCAAGCAATCCTCCTGCCTCAGCCTCCCAAGTAGCTGGGACTACAGGCATGCGCCACCATGCCCAGCTAATTTTTTCTATACATATTAGTTAGCCAATTAATTTCTTTCTATTTTATAGTAGAGACGGGGTCTTGCTCTTGCTCAGGCTGGTTTTGAACTCCTGACCTAGAGCAATCCGCCCGCCTCGGCCTCCCAGAGTGCTAGGATTACAGGCGTGAGCCACCGTGCCCGGCCCCAATAGATGTTTTGAAATGTAGATTGGACAAAGCAGAAGAGAGCACTAATAAGCTAAATACCAGGTCGGTATAAAATATACAGGCTGAAGCTTGAGGAAGAAAAGGATAAAAATATAAAAAAGAGGGCCAGGTGCGGTGGCTCATGCTTGTAATCCTAGCACTCTGGGAGGCCGAGGTGGGTGGATTGGTTGAGGTCAGGAGTTCGAAACCAGCCTGAGCAAGAGTGAGACCCCATCTCTACTAAAAATAGAAAGAAATTAATTGGACAACTAAAAATATATACAAAAAATTAGCCGGGCGTGGTGGCGCATGCCTGTAGTCCCAGCTACTCGGGAGGCTGAGGCAGTAGGATAGCTGGAGCCCAGGAGTTTGAGGTTGCTGTGAGCTAGGCTGACGCCATGGCACTCACTCTAGCCTGGGTAACAAAGCGAGACTCTGTCTCAAAAAAAAAAAAAAAATATATATATATATATAAAAGAGGATAAAAGACATAGGGGATACAATGAAAAGACCTAACATATGTATAATTAGAATCCCGATTGAAAAGAGATGGGTCTAGTATCTTAAGAGATAATGATTGAGAATTTTCCAAAATGAGAGCCATCAACTAGAGATTCAGGAAGTACTAAAAACTCCAGCAGGATAAATACAAGGAAAACCAGAATGAAGCACAAAGTTAAGGCTAAAGAAGAATTCTAGAAAGCAGCCAAAGAAAATAGAAATACATTCAAAGGAGCAAGAATAAGACTAACAGCTAACTTCTTGAACAAAAATAAGACTCCAAAAGATAATGGAAGGCCATCTGTAAAGAGCTCAAAAAATATAATTCCCAACATAGAGCTCACTGAAAAGCAAAATTAAAAATTTTCAAACAAAAACTGAGAGAATTTAACACTGAGTGAAATACTAAATAAAGCTGTTTAGGCAGAGGAAAAATGATTTTAGATTAAAACACAAAAATGTGGAAAGAGAATAAAAGCAATGGTAAAAGTAAATTTGACTGCACAAAAATAATAGTATTTTGTCTCCACAAGTGTTTAAAATATATTTAGAATTAAGGTAACTGACAATAACACAAAATATTGCAAGGCTCTACTATTGTATGAGAAGTAGCAAAAGTTATAATTTACATTAGTAATTTATATTAAATATAAACAGACTACAATTAAAAGATAAAAATTCTGAGAATGAATAAAAAAACAAAAAATATATTCTAATGACAAAAAACATATCTTAGATTTAAGAACACAGAAAGGTTGAAAGGGATGGAAAAATATATATCATGCAAACACTAACCAATAGAAAGCTGGCATAATTATATTAATAATAGATACAATAGATATAAAGGCAAGATGCATCATTACAGATAAAGGAGGACATTATTTTTGGGTTTTTTTTGGAGACAGAGTCTCACTCTCACCTGGCTAGAGTAAAGTATAATCATCATAGCTCACAGTAACCTCAAACTCTTGGGCTCAAGCGTTTCTCCTGGCTCAGCCTCCTGAGTAGCTGGGACGACAGGCGTACCCTGCCATGCCTGGTTAATTTTTCTATGATTTGTAGAGACTGGTTTTCATTCTTGCTCAGGCTGGTCTTGAACTCCTTGCCTCAAGCAATCCTCCTGCCTCACAGTCTCTCAGAGTGCTAGGATTACAGGCATGAGCCACTATGCCTGGCCAAGAAGGACATTTCATAATTATAAAAGGTTTAATGCATCAAAAAGACATAAGAATTCTAAATTTATATACTTATAATAAGACAGCTTCAAAATATATAAAGCAAAATTTGATAGAACAAAAAAGAGAAATATACAATTCTCAACCATAGCAGGAAACTTAAAAATACCAAGCAGTTCAGGCACGGTGGCTAAAATCTGTAATCTCACCACTTTGGGAGGCTCAGGCGGGAGGATCTCTTGAGGCCAGGAATTTGAGACTAGCTTGGGAAACACAGCAGTAAGACCCTGTTTCCATAAAGAATTAAAAAATTACCCAGGTATGGTAGTATGTGCCTACAGTCCCAGCTACTCGGGAGGCTGAGGTGGGAGGATCGCTTCAGCCCAGGAATTTGAGGCTGCAGTGAGCTATAAACACACAACTACACTCCAGCCTGGGTGACACAGTGAGACCTTGTCTCTAAAAAAAAAAAAAAAGAAAGAAAAAAGAATACATACAAAATGGACTAAATGCTGGGCAAAAGGGCAAAATGTGAATAAAATGTAAAGAATTAAAATCACTCAGTATATGTTCTCTGATGATGGTGGAATTAGACCAAAAATCAACAACAAAAAGATAATGAAAAAATCTCCAGATATTTGGAAATTAACTAGAACTTTCTAAATAACTTATGGAATAAAGAAGAAATCACAATGGGAATTAGAAAATATTTTAAAGCACAAACAATAAAAATAGGATATAACAAAATTTGCAAAATAAAAAAATACAGAAAACATTAGAAAGAAAATAATAAACACCAGAAAATTTTTAAATGGAAAACAAATATATAAATAGACAAAATCAACAAAGGCAGAGTTAGTTCTTTATAAAACTAACAAAATTGATAAACCTTGTGGTGGCCATGAAATGCACCTCCCAGGTCTGCTGTATGGAGCATAACTGTTGCTCTGAGTCCACTACTGCATTCAAGCTGAGGCCACACTTGCCATGAGTGTGGGACTGAGCACAGGAGGAATACTGTGAAGACCTATTCCTGGGTGATGTGGGACTCCTCTGATGGGCAGCTTTGGCTGTAGGACTCTCCACTGGCTTTGTCAAAACTTTCTTAAGTATCCTGCAGTACACTAAGCCCCTTCCTGCCCAGCCTGCCTTCTCTCTCTCCCCGCAAGGGTCAAACTCATAACACAGTTTGACAGGTCTTCCTGCCTTCTCACATTTGATTTTCTCTCACAGATGTTTTTCATAACACATTTCTTGAATGTCTAACCCCATCTTGGTATTTGCTTTTTGGAAAATCCAAATCAAACAAACCTCTAGAAAGAATTATCAAGAGAGAAAGAACACAGATTTCTAAGATCAGAAATTAGAAAGGGAACATCACTACAGATCCAAAGGAAGATGTGAGAATACTATTAATAATTTTCTGCTAATTAATTCGACTATTTAGATGAAGTAGACAAATCCTTAGAAAAATACAACTTATCAAAAGAAGCATAGAAGTAAAAAAAAAAACCAAAACTGAACATGCTATTTAATTAAATAATCTGTAATTTTAAAAAAATCCTACAAAGTACTCTCCAGGCCCAGATATTTTGATGGGTGAGCTCTTCTACATATTTACATTAAAATAGCATAAATTTTATATAAACTCTTCCACAACAGAAAAAAGACATTTTCCAATTCACTTTATGAGGCCATCACAATATTCCTATAAAAATAAGGATGTTACAAGGAAAGAAAATTATAAGACAAACTATCTAACAGACAACACTGTAAAATTCCTAAATAATCATCAGATAAAATCCAATAAGACATTAAAAGGATATCATGACAATGTTGGGATTATTCCAAGAATGCAAAGGTGGATTACCATTCCAAAATTAATCTGTAATTCACACATTAAAAGCAAAAAATCATATAGTAATTTAGATGCACAAAAGTTATTTGATAAAATTACACACCTATTCATGATTTAAAAAAAAATCTTAACAATGACAACAAAAATAGAACTCTCAGCAAACTAATAAAGGAAAGAAATTTCTGGCCAGGTGCAGTGGCTCATGCCTGTAATCCTAGCACTTTGGAAAGCTGAGGTGGGAGGATTGCTGGAGTCCAGTTAGTTTGAGACTAACCTGGGCGATATAGTGAGACCCCATCTCTACAAAATGTTTTTTTAAAAATAGCTGGGTGTAGTAGCACATTCCTGTACCCTCAGCTACTGGGGAGGCTGAGGTGGGAGGATTGCTTGAGCCCAGGAATTCGAGGCTGCAGTGAACTCTGATCTGTGCCACTGTGTTCCGGCCTGGGCTGGATATATATATATATATGTGTGTGTGTGTGTGTATATATATACACACACATACACACACACACACACAAGATCTTTACACCAAAAATAACAAAACAGTCTGAAAACATTAAAGATCACAAATTAAGAGAAAAATAATGTACAGATTAGAAGACGAAATACTATAAAGAAGTACCTACTTTCCAAATTGATTATAGATTAAATATGATCTAAAAACTTCTAGTAAGGAATAGAAAAAAATGTTTTGGTGGCAATTAACAAGCTGATTCTAGAATTTATGTACAAATGCAAAGGGCCAAGAAAAGCCAAGATAATCTTGAAGCAAAAAGACCAATTTTACGAGTTAAAAAGACTGATTATAAACCTAAGTAATTAGGAGAGTGTGAAACTGGTAAAGGAGAATGAGAACAATGGAATGGTCTAGAAAAAGACTCACAGATATAAGATCACTTGAAATATGAGGAAAGGTGTCAATGTAGTACAGTTAAAGAAAGGATGTTCCTGTCAATGAATGATGGTGGATCAACTGGTTATTCATATGGGCAAAAGAAATGAATCATGTTCCCTATCCCATACCATATATGAAAATTTTAAATGGACTGTGCTAGTTGAAGAGTAAAAGAATAAAAGTTTTAGCATTAATCATAAGGGAAAACATTATGAATTGGACTACATTAAAATTAAGAGTTTTTTTAATCAAAAGATATCATGAAGAGAGTGAAAAGGCAAACCAAAGCATGGGAGAAGATATATGAAACATATCTATCTAACAAAGGACTTATATGTAGACTGTAAAAAGAATTATAAATCCATAAAAGAAGCCAAGATGGGCAAAAGACTTCAAGAGGAACACCACAAAAGGAGATATCCAAATGCCAGTAAGTAGATTAAAAGGAATCCTGCCTCACTATACGTCAGGAAAATTCTAAACGAAATCAGTATGAGATCTATTATATACTTATCAGAAGGTAAAATCAAAAGATAGATAGTAGCAAATATTGGTAAAGATGGAGAACAATTAGAGCTGTACCTTAACATGCTGGTGGGAGTGTTCACTGATACAATTCTTTGGAAATTAGAAACTGAGGCCGGGCGTGGTGGCTCACGCCTGTAATCCTAGCTCTCTGGGAGGCCGAGGTGGGCGGATCATTTGAGCTCAGGAGTTCGAGACCAGCCTGAGCAAGAGCGAGACCCCATCTCTACTATAAATAGAAAGAAATTAATTGGCCAACTAATATATATATAGAAAAAATTAGCTGGGCATGGTGGCACATGCCTGTAGTCCCAGCTACTTGGGAGGCTGAGGCAGGAGGATTGCTTGAGCCCAGGAGTTTGAGGTTGCTGTGAGCTAGGCTGACGCCACGGCACTCACTCTAGCCTGGGCAATAAAGTGAGTCTCTGTCTCAAAATAAATAAATAAATAAAATAAAATAAAATAAAAAAGAAACTGAAAAATGGAATTCTTCTGTATCATAACTATGGTGATGGTTACATTACACGATCTTATGTATTTGTCAAAACCCATAAAACTTGGCACTAAAAAAAGTGAATTTTACTTACTGGGACAAACAAAAACAAAAACAACAACTAGGATATGAAAAGAAATCAAAATGGAATACAAGCTCTAACAAAAGACCCTACCTGTATTACAAAAGAATAATGTAATCACACTGAAGTAGATGGAATAAAAGAACTAACTTAAGTTACTCTGGATACCAATATTTTGACTGGACACAATAGGGGTAAAGACAAGAAGAGCTGAAAACAAATACTATACTGTAGTAAGTATTAACATTAATAAATTGGTTTCTCACTAGGATATAGGTAAACAGTTCAAAACTACTTTAGGATGAAATAAACAAGATAAACAAGATCATTTAGATAATGAAAGCCAAATTTTCAATGTCAGAGGAAGAAGTTATAAATAAGGAAAGGGTGAAGACTAGAATGAACCCTGTGTTGTTGGACTGGAATAAGAGTTGTCAGTATGACCTCATGGTCTTTAAATATATAAACAGACAGACAGATATAGAAATAAACATAGATGGATGTGTATACATAGGTTATTAGACATGCATATACTGCCCAGCTCTATTTGCTAAGAGGGCCTAGAAGCAATGACACTCAAGGAACAAAGAGCTTATCTGGGCTGGGCATGGTGGCTCACGCTTGTAATCCTAGCACTCTGGGAAGGCTGAGGTGGACGGATTGCTTAGCTTCAGGAATTCGAAAGCAGTATGAGCAAAAGTGAGACCTGGTCGCTACTAAAAATAGAAAAATTAGCTGGGGTCCTGGTGTGTGCCTATAGTCTCCACTTGAGCCAAGGAGTTTGAGGTTGTGGTGAGCTCTGATGACACCACTGCACTCTAACCAGGGCAAAGGGGCGACAGAGCGAGATGCTATCTTTTAAAAAAAAAAGTATATCTGGTGCCCAGATATGGGTTTCTAAATACCATTCTTCAGTAAAAGAAACCAGGGTTCCCTGGAGAAGTGGTTGATTCGAGGACTGAGGCTGAGAAAATACAATATGAACCTGAGGCATCTTATGTTGTCAAAAAGTAGGAACGTACACCAAAAAAAGGATGGGCATAGAGCCAGACAAAAAAGTCTACATATTGGGTGATTCCATTTCAAAATGGGGCAAAACTAATTGTTAGTAGTAGAAGACAAGATACTGGTTACCTTTGGTGGGGATAATAATTAGGATGGGGCCTATGGGGTGGCTTCTAAAGTGCCAGAAATGTTATATTTCTTGATGTGGTTGTAGTTACACAGGTGTGTCCACTTAATGAAAACTTGTACCAATTTTGCATGCATATTATATTCCACAAACCATATGAGGTGTTCTATATTTTGATTGTGGTGGCTGTTACATGTTATTTAGGAAAATATATGTGAATTTTATTATATGTAATCTATATCTTAACAAATCTAAAGGCCCTTCAAGAAATCAATGCTATAATAGGGCTTCATTTGCCTAGTGTAGGCTGTCTCTCATTCTGCCTTCTAGTAGGGTCCTATTTGATAGAAAAGTAGGAGCTGAAAGAAGTCTCATTTCTTCAGGCCTGAGATCACTAAACTATATGAACCATGCCCCAAAGATATTACTTTGTCAGGAATGTGACAGTTCCAACATCAGTTATTTTTGACCTCTTGGCTAATTAAAGGACTTTGTCTTTTGTGGTTACAATAATCTAAAAATGTAACAGAGCTAATAACTTAGTTGTTTATATTCATGGATTAAGAAATATATTTTCTTTAAAATCTCATCTAGAAGAACCTTTTTCTGTAAATGCCATACACAGACATTCTAAAAGAATGCTACTCAATTTGTTCTATCCTTACCACAAGATCCCATGCCAACAAGATCATCATTTAAAATTGATTTGGCTTTCGTAGAGGTAACATTTTCAAAATGATTTATATTAATATTTTGTAGCAGTAGGAGTTGGGATGATGTGCTGACATTCTTCCAACTGCTGAAATTGTTTTCTTTTAGAGTTTGCATTTTCTATTGCACACTTTCTGTGCTTTATGCCTACTAGAATTGCAAATCACATTGACCTTTTCTTAGAGTAATGGACAGCATTGAGTGTTTTCATAGAACATGAAAATGTAACTACCAGATGAGGTAACATGTTTCTTTAAGGACTTAGGAACATGAAGACAAGTAACTTCGATACACCCATTTACTTATAATGAAATGACAAAGAGCACTGTGATATGACTATCTTAAATTATAAGCACCTCAAAGGTGAGAATAAAGTAATCTGTAGGTTGCCTATAAGAGTGAATGGGTCCTTGATACTTTTTGATGGATTGAAAGAGAGAAGCATTTACCAAGTCCTGACTTATTGAAGAACTAGACGCTTAGCTATCTAGTTTTTTAAGGTCTGTTTTTATCATCCCATAGGATCATAGAACTTGAGGCAAGATTATCAAATCATCTTATTCAATGATTCTCAAAGTGAGAGGTGGAAGATAGACAGCATTGCTATATGACCTAAGGAAACTGTCTCAACAAATACACAACCCTATACTCCCCTTTCTCCAGACCCTAACACCCGCATTGGCATACATCTCCTTGAGGATGTATATTCTAATAGTCTTTTCAGGGATGTATCAGATTGAGGGATAGGTGCTCTTAAGAAGACAGGTCTGCATTTACTAAAATCTCACTAGGAGATTTTGATATGACAGCACAAGTCTTCTAGTTGAAAACCTCTGACTTAATATATTTTCTCCCTTTGTGTAAAATTACAATTCAAACTGCGAGAAAGAATTTTGAAAGTATTCAGAAAAGTCTACAATTTATTTTTCAGTGGACCTATTTCATTGTTTCATTTTAAGCGCTACTGTGTGAAATGTATTATTTTCAACTTAGAACAAAAGTCCTATTGCTTTTTCCAATTTTTAGTGCAGAAACTTTGAGAAATTTAAACTTTCTATAAAGCCCTACATACATATGTATGTATACATGTACATACATATATAATTTTTTACTACAACCCTTGATATAATAAGGTGTTAACATATGAAGACCTCATTAATAGTTTCTGTCTAATAAGTAAAGAATTTTGTAAATTTCTCTAAAGTTTACAGACACAGACACAGAAATGGTTTTTTTCACTTGACTCTAATGTCACTAAGCAGGTTCATTCAACATTTATTAAAAGGATCAAATTGGACAGAGTCATCTTTTCTTTTCTGACTTTGTCCCCAGCATCTTATTCTGTTTGTTTTGATATGTTTATTTTTTTAAATTGTGATAAAATATACAAAACATACAATTTACCATTTTAACCATTCTTGAGTATATAGCTCAGGTGCCATTAAGTACATTCATATTGTTCTACAGTCATCACCACCACCCATCTCCACAATTTTTTTCATCTTGCGAAACTGAAACTTTGTACGTATTAAACAATAACTGCCTGTCCATCCTTTCCCCAGCCCCTGGCTGCCACCACTCTAACTTCTGTCTCTATGAAGTTGACTACTCTAAGAATCTCCGATAAGTGGAATCATATGGTATTTATCCTTTTGCATCTGGCTTATTTCACTTAGCATGTCTTCGAGATTCATCCATGTTGTAGCATGTGTCAGAATTTCCTTTTTAAGGCTGAATAATATTCCATTGTATGTATATAACACATTTTGTTTATCCATTCTTCTGTTGATGGACACTTGGGTTGTTTTCAGCTTTTGGCTATTGTAAATAATGCTACTATGAACATGGGTGCACATATATCTGTTCAAGTTCCTGCTTTCAACTCTTTTGGGCATATAACTAAATGTGGAATTGCCCAGTCTGTTACTCTTAATACTCTCCAGTTTTGGAACTCAATTAGCCTGCAAGCACTGAAACAATGATTGATATGTGGACATAACCTCTGGCTGGATGGTAACCCAATCTGAAAGAGGAGTGACCAATAAAACAGGGTGAATGGAAAAGACTTTAGATTCACAGACAATTTAAATAAGAAGAATTTAAAGAATTAAATTTTTATAATAAGGGAAAGTGGTTTATAGATACCATATCTCAAAAGGAGAGATCTATAGAATAAATTCCAAGGAAACTGATTTTATTACATTATTGCTAAATGCCACAAATTTAACAGTCAGATCATTTAAAAATACTACAGTGTGAAGTTTAAGGCACAATGATTCCTAATTAGTGTTTTAATAAGTGTGTTAGCACTGCCTTGTGCCATTCTGGAATGTCACTTATGGCAAATTAAGGGACACTTTCTTTCCCTATTTTCCATTAGTATTTTAATGCTAGGAGGTGGGAAAAAGCTGATCCATATTCAAGAGGAAAGGAGGGAAAACAATAACAAATTGGCATCTCTTCTGTGAATTGCCCCACAGGCCAAGCATTTTTATGTTCTTAATCATTATTAAATGACTTAACATGACACCCAGAGCCTGGCGAATGATTGCATCCTGACATGAGAACGAATTACAAATGAAATGAAAGATCAAGCCGTATTAGAGGACTGCCTCTGGGAAATGAAAATCTTTAATTCTCTTTTATTATTGACATTTATTTGGCTGCCATGAATAACAACATAGCAAAGAGATTCAGCTATGCTTGTGCACTGAATAGCTTATCCCAGGGCTCAAAACTGCATTAACATTTATCATGTTTGCTTTTGTAGCTGACACCACTGAACAGATTCTCTATCCATCTTGTATTTATCATGCATTGCAGATATAGTGCATCCTCTAATTTAAGTTCATTTTCATATGGTAGGAACAGCAAAGATTAGCCAGTGTCTTTCCTCAAATAAATTCCTGCTTGTAAGCATTCCTAAGAATGGTTTAATAGATTTAATAAAGAATAAAATGAGTTCACAAGGAAATTCAGTCACAGGATGGGGAGGCTAATTTTCAATTTTGGGAAAATTGTGCAAATTCACAATGACACTACACTTGTATGCTATGTATATCTGGAATATATAAAGCCTTAAAATGAATGTTTCCATAAAGAAAAACCAAATAGTATTTTATGAATCTGAAGGTAGTACTACAGTTCTTATAAGAAGCCTTCATGTTTTTCACTTTTTTAAACTGCTCATTTCTAAGACAGGAATAGACCACATACAGAAAGAGACAGATAGTTTGCATCAATGCATGGATATCCTTTCAAAGTTCATTTCTTTTCTCTCTTGTGCAAATTAACAACATGGCTTTTCCTGCCATAACAATAAAAGATTACATGGTACCTAGTGCCTTTTCTTACATGATTCTCTTTGACTGGAGTGCCCTCCTTTCTTTAAATCCTTTCTAGAACTTAAGGCTTAGCAAGGATATCAATGTATCTTGGGAAAGCCACTTAACAACTCTGAATCTTGTTTGAAAAATTATTTTTAACTTTTCTTTCTTTGTAATGCTTTAATTATAGATAATTTCAAACATATACACAAGGGGAGATAATAACATAATGACCTCCCATATAGCCACTGCCCAGTTTCAACAATTAATTCATGACCAATCTCATTTCATCTATACCACTATTTTATTCTCACTGAATTATTTTGAAACAAATATTTTTTAAGCGAATCTCTGAATATTGCTTTTAACTATTCTAAAATAAGAGAGTTGATCTATAGTATCTATGTATCCCACAACATCATGCTCTAAACCTTAAATATACACAATAAAATTTATTTTTAAAAAGAAATAAGTAAAGTAAGAAAGTTGGAATGAATTATTTCTAGGGTCCCCAAATACAATATTTCATCTTTGACAATTTTCAGGCTTTATATCTAATCCAACAAAAATGTACTGCATATTCACTGTAACATCTTTCTTCAAGCTTTAGTGATCTCCTCCAAGTCAATACAACCCATATAGCTTGCACTAATAAATAAGTATAATTATACTTGACTTTGTACTCGTATTTTATGTGTATGAATTTCATTTCCCAGTTAAATCTTTAAGGTTCATTTCTTATATTTCAGTGTTCACCAGAGTACTGAACAAACACAAAGGGTAATATTAATAATTTCTACCATTTACAATACTTATTAATTAATTAACTGATTGGTTTTAACCTGGATGGTTCAGACAGAATTAAAAGGGTTATATTTTGGCTTTAATAGTAGGTAACAGCATATAAACAGTATTAATCATTTTAATCAATAACATGTTTATTTATTAGAAAAGATTCCTATGTTTTTGCGAGTGCTATAAAATAGATGGCTGAGTAAAAACAAAAATGAAATTTTCTTCTTGAAGGAAAATCTGAGGAAGTTAACTTATTTCTGGATTTTATTTATTCATAATTGAGTAAATTTATTTCATTCTAGCACAAGTATTTTATTAGTAAGATATATTCTTTTTTTCAGGAAAGACATTTCTTGACTGAAAAAAACCCTCAAAAATTTCAAAGTAAATAAACTATAAACTATATCAAAGTGATTTTATTCAATTGAATTTAAATAAACTATCTTCTTGAAAATGAAATCTTTGCTACTGAGATAGAGGGTAGGAATATTTAGTAAAAAATTATAAAAGGTACATTGCATTGAATATATTGTAATAGAAAGAATACAAAATTTTTCTTATAAATGATTAATCTCTATAATACTGGATTTCTCACACTGTTCCCACATGTACCTGTAGCCATTATGGTGTCATCTCTCCCTTGGGTGAAGACCACAATTCTCTGCCTCTTTGAGTTCACCTTTGGCAGGGCTTGCGTCTTTTTGGCTATCTCTTTAATGTCTTTAGTCTATTAATAAAAAGGAGGAAAAAATTTTCATAACCAGTATAGCAAAACACAACTTTATTAGATTAACACCTAAACATCTATTAAGAGAGTTTTTTAAATAAAGTTAATCAAATACAAAAATAAACAGAATAGTACAATAATGTCTAAGAAACCTATCATCAATGTGAACATTTGAAATTTATGATGAATCTTATTTCATTTATACCCTCACCCACCTGCCTTTCCTATTATTCTGAAGCAATCCCAAAGTACTATATAATTTTATCTATAAATGTTTTAGTATGTATTTCTGAAAGGTAATGACTTAAACACAACCATATAACTATTTATCATATTTTAAAAAAATGGCCAGGCATGGTGGCTCACACCTGTAATCCTAGCACTGTGGGATGCTAAGGTGGGAGGATGGTTTGAAGTCAGGCGTTTGAGACCAGCCTGAGCAAGAATGAGACCCCATCTCTACTAAAAAATAGAAAAAAAATGAGCTGAGTGTGGTGAGTGCCTGTAGTCCCAGCTATTTGGCAGGCTACTTGGAAGGCTGAAGCAGGAGGACGGTTTGAGCCCAGGAGTTTGAGGTTACAGTGAACTATGATGATGCCCCTGCAGTCTAGCCTGGGCAACAAAGCAGAGTCAGTCTCAGAAAATAAAAAAAATTTCCTTAATATTAGCAAATGTCCAGTCAGTTTTCAAATTTGCAATTAAGGAAGGATTTCTAAAGAGAGGAATATTTAATTATTTTAGAGGTTTATGTAGCATAATTATGCTGACTTTGGAAATAATACAGTTGCTAAAATGCCAAATGTTTGCAAAGAACTAAAATAAGAGAAAGAAATACTATCCCTTTCCGACACTGGATCCCCACTTCTCACAAAAATCAACTTATGATGGATAACAGACTTAAACCTAAGGCATGAAACCTTAAGAATTCAAGAAGAATATGTTGCAAAAACTCTTATAGACATAGGCCTAGGCACAGAATTTATGAAGAAGACCTCCAAAGCAATCACAGCACCAACAAAAATAAATAAATGGGACCTGGTCAAATTAAAAAGCTTCTGCACAGTCAAGGAAACTATCATTAGAGCAAATGGACAACCTATAGAATGAGAGAAGATATTTGCTTTCTACACATCCGATAAAGGGCTGATAACAAGAATCTATACAGAACTTAAGAAAATCAGTAAGAAAAAAAAATCAAACAACCCCATCAGTAAATTAGCAAAGGACATGAACAGAAACTTTTCAAAAGAAGACAGAATAATGGCCAGCAAACATATAAAAAAGTGCTCAACATTTCTAATCATCAGGGAAATGCAAATCAAAACTACAATGAGATATCACCAAACTCCAGTGAGAATGGACTTTATCAAAATTCCCCAAAACAACAAATGCTGGCGTGGATATGGAGAGATAGGAACACTCTTACATTGCTGGTGGGACTGCAAATTAGTACAACCCCTGTGGAAAGTAATTTGGAGATACTTCAAAGAGCTAAAAATATAAATACCATTTGATCCAGCAATCCTACTACTAGGCATCTACCCCCCAAAAAGACATTCTATAATGAAGACATCTGCACTCAAATGTTTATGGCAGCACAATTCACAACTGCAACGATGTGGAAACAACCCAAGTGCCCATCAATACATGAGTGGATTAATAAAATGTGGTATATGTGTACCATGGACTACTACTTAACTACAAAAAACAATGGTGATCTAGCATCTCTTATATTATCCTGGATAGAGCTTGAGCCCATCCCTCGAAGTGAGGTATCACAAGAATGGAAAAACAAGTACCACATGTATTCGCCAACAAATGGGTACTAACTGATCAACACTAAGGCGCTCACATGGTAGTAATATTCACTGGATGCTGGTCAGGTGGGGAGGCTGGGGATGGGTAAACTCACAACTAATGGAGGCAGAGCACACCGTATGGGAGAAGGGCACGCTTGTAGCCCTGGTTTGGGCAAGGCAAATGCATTACATGTAACCAAAATTTTTATACCCCCCCTAATATCCAGAAGTAATAAAAAAAGAGGATAAAGTTAAAAAATTATAAATTAATTGTCAAACCTTGATGCTGTTTTTCATACCACATAAGCCATGAAGTTTTATATAATAAATGTTCTGGAATCTTGTAATTTAACTCATAAGCTAAAGGTTTTCAACCATTTCAGAGAATTTAAAAATCCATTCCTGCATTCAGTCGGCCTCTAAAACTGTCCATGGTTTGGGGTTTGTTGGTAGTTTGCTCTATCACTGTGCAAAGGTTCAAATAGTTATGGAGAAGATATACAAGATGGGAAACACATATGAGAGGGAAAATATATCTGAGTGGCATAAATAAAGGCTATATAGGAGAGAAAAAACAGGATATATAGGAGACAAAAAATTTAGGTAAGCAAAGCAGACAAGTCATGGTGGTTTACAATGGTTACAAACAGTATCAGAAACTATGACATTTTTAAAGGTATGACAATTGGTTGTGAAATATTTGTATGTTGTTTGTTCACTAAATACTTAAGAAATTCCAGATAATGTATGAAACTAACCTTCTAATACACCTAATATGATGATTTCCAGAGGACTGTTGTTTCTGGAAAGAATCGCCACTTGTGGTAGGACAATGCTTCTGACTTTTCAGACATGCTAACTATTTTGTTTTTTGGTTGCTTATTTTAGAACAGAACTAAGCCTGAACTCTGATGAGAAAAATTCCCTCAGTTTCTGGAGACAGACTATTAGAAATGACTAGTAACAGCTGAAAGGACCAAAATATGCTATATAATAATAATGTCTTCATTCCCTTAAATAAGTGTATACATTTAATTAAAATGATACACATATGTTCTGCCAATTTCCTTAGCACAAATATATTTTACCAGTACAGGATTTTTGCTCATGATTAAGTACAGTTCATATTTAATAAAGATAAAAGAGGCAAGCATATTCACTTAATCATCTTAAAAGCAGAATCTCATGCATGTACTAGATGTTTTTTTAAAAGGAAGCCTTTCTTTAAGGTGGTATAAGGAATAAATTAAGAATAAGATTCCATGGTTGCTTTCTACCAACCCTATGCCACTAATTTTGTTATGGGAGTTTTGGTAATTTAATCAAAGAAACCTTTCTTATGTCTCAAATTAAATCTTATAAAAATGGCAATCAAAGGTTGAAGTAAACTTTCCAAATATAAAACATAAACCTCTCCAGATTTATGTAAACTTTATTCTATTTGTATCCCAATCCACACTTCATACAAAATCTCTGTCACTCACTCTGGGATCACTGTCCGTAAGCACCTAATCTGCATTTCTCACTATGCCTTGAGGGGCCGTTGCTTGCCCAGAATAGTTGATTCTCATCTAGTATAAAAATTTTTCTCAAAACCTCAGTTTTATCTTCCCATAGCTATGTATTTCTAGTTGTATAGTATTTCCCCTTCTTGTACCCTACACTAAGTTCTCTCTTACACTTAAGCTCACTCATCTTAACAATGAAATTACAAGGAGTTTTAGAGTATGACAGATCTACACTTACTATTTGTGTGACCTTCAGCAGGTTAATAAATCTCTCTAAGGCTCCATTTCCTCATCTACAAAACTAAAAAAATTCACATTAAAAGATGTTGGGAGCTAAATATGCTAAAATTAGTGGGTAAAAGTTTGAAATGGGATATTTACATAGTCTCAAAGTATCTTTTCCTAATATACTTATTCATTAAGAAGAAAAAATAGTAATGTTACAATGGCAAAAACTGACAGGCATCACCTTAATCCAGGGATCAATTTAGTGATGTTAAAATTAGTGGATGAAATTGGATATTTGCATAGTCCCAAAGTATCTCCTCTAAGATATTTATTAATTACAGTGGGAAAGTAGTAACTTTACAGAGGTAAACCAGCAAACAAAACCCTTAAGCTAGTGATCAAGGTTAACATCACCAGCAATAAGATGTTACCACATTGAGTACCTCCCTGATACAATGCACTGAAAAGGCACTGAAAAGGGCACATCCCAGAGAGGTTAGTAACTTCTATAAGGTCACAAATATAAGTAGTGGAGCTAGGATAAGCATCCAGAAAGTCTCACACATGGGATCATAGTCTTAACCACTTTTCTTTTTGTTTTTTTTTCTTTGAGACAGAGTCTCGCTTTGTTGCCCAGGCTAGAGTGAGTGCCGTGGCGTCAGCCTAGCTCTCAGCAACCTCAAACTCCTGGGCTCAAGCAATCCTTCTGCCTCAGCCTCCTGAGTAGCTGGGACTACAGGCATGCGCCACCATGCCTGGCTAATTTTTTCTATATATATTTTAGTTGGCCAATTAATTTTCTTTCTATTTATAGTAGAAACGGGGTCTCGCTCTTGCTCAGGTCAGGCTGGTTTCGAACTCCTGACCTCAGCAATCTGCCTACCTTGGCCTCCCAGAGGCGTGAGCCACCGCGCCCGGCCTTAACCACTTTTTTATGCTAGCTATAGATCATATTCCTTCTGTGAATTCTGGTAATGTGCTTTTTGTTGTTCTTATCACAAAACTATAGCACATTCATCCTAAATAATTTTCTGCAACATTCACAAATAATTCCTGATCTTGTATTTAAGTACGCCATTTTTCTTAACTATTTTGGCTTACATTTTATCCCAATGAATTTCAATTTTTGAGTTTCAAGATATTTCTCACTTTTCAAGGTCATTTTGAAATCGAATCTCCCTTTCCAATATATTAGAATGTGAGAGAGAAAGCAGTGTAGTTTACAGTAAAGAGTACTAGACATAGAAAGCTGAGCTCTGATTTTGGCTCCATTATGTATATAACCTTGAACAAGTTATACAGCCTGTTTTTAATCTGTTGAACTGATATGGCTATACACGCCCTATCTACTTCCCAAGGTTTGTATAACTATTAAATGTATTAATGATATGTTGGAAAAGATTTTATAAACTGTGGAGCATTTTATAAATGTAAAATTATGCTTTTATTGTCATTGGCGATTATATAATTTAAATTTAGCATTGTCTTCCAAATTAAAGAATATACTCTCTTCATTCCATTTTTAACAAGCTGGTGATACAAATGTTAAACAATCCTGTCAGAATCTACCTACTTCTACAGAAAGCCAATTGTGGTATTCCCACACATTTCTTCACCTATCATACCCTTTGCTGTTTTGTTTTCCAAATAGAAACTCCCATAATAGTTATACTGTTCATATGATGTGTCAGTCACCAGCCTGATCTCATGCTCCCTCCTCACACATTCCATGCCAGTCACGTTGGCCTTCTGTCACTTCCTGAAGTACATGGTACATTATGTTCTTTCTTGTTTGGATGCCTTTGTGCTCCTGTTCGCTCTGTTTGAAATTTGTTTCTCTGTTCGTCTGGCTTTTTTCTGTCATTACTAGATATTTGCATTTTTCAGAGTGTACTTTCTCAGAGTCATCCTATGACCATCATACCTAAAATAGGAACCCGTCCCACATTCTCTTTCACAAAATACTCTCTGGTCATTTCTACCTTGTCTTCAGGGATTATCAGCATGGTAGGCACATAGTAAGTGCTCAGTAAATATTTGTTGAATAAATAAATTATTAAATGGAGAGAATTAGAAGATTATCTGATCTCTTTCCTTTAATCTAAATATTTTAAAATTGGCTGGGCACGGTGGCTCACGCCTGTAATCCTAGCTCTCTGGGAGGCCGAGGTGGGCGGATCGTTGGAGCTCAGGAGTTCGAGACCAGCCTGAGCAAGACTGAGACCCCATCTCTACTATAAATAGAAAGAAATTAATTGGCCAACTAATATATATAGAAAAAATTAGCCAGGCATGGTGGTGCATGCCTGTAGTCCCAGATACTTGGGAGGCTGAGGCAGGAGGATTGCTTGAGCCCAGGAGTTTGAGGTTGCTGTGAGCTAGGCTGATGCCATGGCACTCACTCTAGCCTGGGCAATAAAGTGAGACTCTGTCTCAAAATAAATAAATAAATAAATATTTTAAAATTGTCCTCTTTTGGGGTCCAGACACTTATAAAAGCAGCACTGTACTCTCTTAGCCAGCAGGACTTAATTTAGTGTCTTACTTTCAGAAACTCTGAGTGATCATTCATTGCATTCTTTATTTTATATTTGTGAGAACATAGGAAACTTAGAATCACTTTAGAGAATTCTGTGGGAATCAACACTTCTTGAATATTCTCTGTGGACTTTCAGTCTGGTGCCAATCAATGGAACTTTCTCTTATGATATATATGTTCTGTATCTGTACTATCCAATAAAATAGTCATTAGCTACATGGTCTAGAGAGCACTTGGAATGTGCATAGTATGACTGAAGGACTGAATTTAAATTTTATTTAATTTTAATTAATCTTAATTTAAATAGCTGCATGTGACTAGTAGATGCTATGTTAGCACAATTCTATATTTTTTTCTATCAGCAGTATAAGATGATAGAACCCTTGTTGGTCAGAAAAAGACTACAAGTCTGGGATCTTCTAGGTAATCATGGGCTATGGATGAAGTAGGAAGAGAGAAAAGGATTGTTTTGTTTCTTCTATGAACTGAAGTATTATATCTTAGAAATTTAAGATAAAAAATTAAAATTTGTTGCTTAGAGTAAAACTGAATAAATACTCCAGTTGAGAAGACATGAATTCTCTTCATCATTTGGCATATAGCTGTTGCACAGACAATGAAATAGAGAGAGTATCTATATTTAGGTTTTGGAGGTATTTTCTTCACTTTATTTAATTTAAATCAATTTTCAATAGTTTTTAAAAGGCTTCATTACGAAACATGCTTTTAAGCACCTTATTTTTGTCTTAAAAATACAAACCTTTAATTGGTTCAGCTCAAGAAAAGGTAGATTTAAAAACACATTGCAGTCTGAACTGATTTTTCAGAATAATAAAAGGTCTTATGAAACTTTTTACTCCAAGAATTGTCATTTTAAATTCTTAGCAGGTCTGTCATTTAAATCAGGCACTATGCAATTTTCCATCACCTATAAAAAAAATCCTCTCTTTTCTGCTTTGTGCTCTGCCCAGCTCCAGTTTTTATCTCATTCTCCAGTGCCCTCCTAAGCTGCTGCTTCTCACTGAAAATTGTGCAATTCATTTTAAAGATTAAAGATTTTTTTTTTTAAATAAAGATTATCTAAAATTTGCAGAGAAGCTAACCATACTATCATAAACAATGCCACTGAGGATATTTCCTGATGAATAAACACTGGTTATTTTTAGAGGCATTTGGATTGGTCTGTCAGCAGATAGATCACTAGTGGCAATACTCAGTGGCTTTGGGAACTGATTGGGATTTACAATAGAAAATGAGGGTAGGAGCAGTGCTGGTGGAAAGGAAAAACTGCTCACCTTTCCTTCCTTTTAATCTTTTCATTTCTCTCTTCTCATTGATGCTCCAAATTTAGAGGCAAAATTAAAGTTTGGAGGGATAAAATGCAGATTTTTGTCTAGTTTGTCACACTAGACTTGAGAGCATTAACACATTTCCCTACAGAAAACTCTTAAGATAAAGTGATTTATTCTTGTTTTATTCCTTAAGAATACCAAGTTCCAAACCTATGCTTTTTTATTTCAGTCTAACAGACCAAGGAAATTTTAATGACATTATAAAAACACTGAATTTGTCTAGATAGCATTCCATACACGGATTATATTTTATTAACAATGCTTACTTGAGGTCATCCCACTCATGGCTCATATATATTCTGCAATGCTTGTAATGTTTTTGGGAACCCATGAAGGGTCACATCAAGATACTATGTGCCTTATCCAATCTAACAAATCACTGTCAATATCATTGACAGAGCAGTTTTGCTATGTCAGGAGATAATAAGGTATGTGATTATAATCATCATCATTTTCTTTATATGCTATAATCAATTATGGCAGATTTATGGCAAAAAGAAACAATTTTGGAATCAGTAAGGAAGAATTAACGGAAAGGTTAATATAGTGCTGGTTAGTAGAAAACAGAAAAAGTAGTTTGTTGCTAAGACTGAATGTAAACCAGGAATATTCAAAGCAAATAGCTCAAGAGGGCAATAACATTATGAATTAGTTAGGCTTAATAAACCATTTTTAAAAAACTATTATCTAGGTATTATAGGATCATCATTATTTGTTAGGCAACATGCTATATTTCCAAGTACCTGTAAAATTTATTTTATAGAACCAAAATATATTTTTTATGATAACACAGTAAACTGACAGGGTACAAATTTATGTTCTATAAGCTTTTATCTGTGGAGATTTTGATGTATCAACAAAAAATATCAATTTTTAATATTAAACCTTAAGATCAATAAAACTTTTAAAAAATGACTGAAAATTTTTTTTCTCTATTTTTTAAAACAGGGTCTCACTGTGTTGTCCAGGCTGGAATGCAGTGGCATCATCAAAGTTCAGTGCAACCTTAAACTCCTGGGCTCAAGCAATCCTTTTGCCTCAGCCTCTCGAGTAGCTGGGACTATAGGCACATGCCACTATACCTGTTTTGTTTTTTTTTTCTTTTTTTTGTAAAGATGTGGTCTCATGTTGCTCAGGCTGGTCTCAAACTCCTGGCCTCAAGTGATCCTCTCGCCTCAGCCTCTCAAAATGTTAGGATTACAGGCATGAGTCACCTCGCCTGACCTCACTTTTCATTATATTCTCATAATGAAAACATTTGATTTTTAAACTGAATATTCTCCTGATTACATTTTGTCATATATATAGTTGCCAATTTGGGAAATTACAAAGTGAAACAAATAAGGAAAAAAAAATAACCTTGTAAATCCTTTCTCTACATGTGACTCAACTCTGTATTCACCAGACTATGGTAAAACAAAAAATGCAAACTTCCAAGAAACTCACAGTTCCCAATAATTGAGTATTACGTGGCAGGGTTTCCTACCCTGAAATAGTTCTTTCATAGAATCTTGAGAGTCAAATAGTTATACCACATGCTCATTGTCATCCCCTAGGAAGAGGAAGCTCTGTCTCTGGTTTGTCAAGTCCTATGATGTGAATAACACACACGTGTATTACTTTGTTGCTCAATAATGAATCTGCCTTACTACATTTAAATAACAGTTCCATCACAAATTCATACAACACCTTTCTCTGAAGAGTTCAAAGTGAGCTTATTAGTACTATCCAATCAATGCTCACAGCATCTCTAGATGAAAGACAAATCTGAGAATGCAAATAAGGAGGGAGTTCCTACATTCCACAGCTCTAGTTAAATTTTTAAGAACTACTATTCTGTAACATTTTAAGTTGCTATACAGAACAGAGCATTCCACATAGCTCTGGCTTAATAAATATCAGAGTCATAAAAACCTCATAAACTCAGCTAATTCTCTGTCACTTAACCTGGGTTCATATTAGTGTTTTCTAACAATCAATTGGAAGATGGATATAATATAGAATAAAAAACATGGTCTTGACTGTTATCTCAATTTTGCCAACAACTACATGAGGTTTTGAATCTTGACAGGATAATACTTGTATCAGGAAAATAAAATCAGGACCTGGAAATTAAATCCATTATTCGTATTTTGTTTCAGAAAATTTATGTATATTTTATGCTATCAAGAAAAAAGAGGGGAAGAGAAGAAAAATAGGTTCAAACAGGAAGTTTATATGAGCAGGATTTAAATTAATCAGTTCCTAACAACTGTTAAGTACAACCTTTTGGAAATTAATTTGCATAATGATAATCTACATGTGATAGGGTTGAAATTATTTAAACGACATTATATTTCATTATTTAGTCTTGCTCCACCACTGCTTTAGCAGTGAATCCTTATGAAATGTAATGCAGCTAATGAGGTAGCTTTTTAACTGAACAAACTGACAGGCCCCATATCTGCAGAGGCAGCTTGAAACCGTGCCCAACCTCTTGGCTTCCCAAGAGGCTTTTCAAAATTCAATAAATAACATCTGTAGGCGATGTTGGGTGCAGACCTAGCAGAGTGCGTCATAACACTGTGCTGGCAGAACAAAGAAACCATGACGACTGCCAAGTTTCCATGGCAACTGCTGCGAGGCTCTGAGAGTATAATAGCACATCAATCACTGTCCAAAAGAACTTCATTATCAGCTAGAAAAAACCTTTAGGATCTGTTTAGTGTGCAATTGTGGGTTAACTCACCTCAAAGCCTTGCTCTCTAGCAAAAGTGGCAGCTTCCTGAAATAAAAAAAAAAAAGAACAGTTAATTATAAAGTGCTAGGTAATGAAGAAATAATCCATTTTTGAAACTCATTCAAATAGTCTTCTTTTTACACAATTATCTCAATATACCCACATGGTTCAATTTTTATTCTTACACCAATAAAGATTTCTTTCTTCCCTTGGAGTAACAAAAAAAAGGCAGCATAATGTCAACACACTTCACAAGTTGGAATAAAGATGTAGTGTATGTTTTTACTATAGCTGCCACAGTGAGTTCAGGTGTTCTGACCTTAGTAAAGAAAGACAATCATTTGAAACCTAAGGAACATGCTGGTGGTAATGTTTTTAATTAAATTAAAAAATACCTCTCAGAAAGCTCTTCTGTAGAGAACAATGTCTAATAAACATATAGGTTCAGAATAATCACCATTTTATAATCCTCATAATGAAATTTATTACGGACAAGGATCATCAATGGATGTTAAATTCAATGGGTGAAAGCATGATAGGGAACTGGGTATTTCCATGGAATCAAAGTATCACAGATTATATGCTGGTCATGGGGAGCAAAACATAACTTTATAATGGAAGGATCAAGCTGTCATCACTTTAACCCAGTGATCTATGCTATCACTTATCATCACTAATAGTGGGATCACCAACTATTCCGTGCCTTCTGTTATGATGCAGTATGAAGTTCACAGCACCACCTATAAAAGCATTCTGACCAAAAAATTTAACTTGAATTAATCAAAACTTCGGTCCAATATTAACTTGCAGCCTACAAGAAATGCAGAAGATGGGAGAACACATTAAAGGACACACTGAAAAAGCAACTGGACAGATCTATAAGGTAGGACATTCTATAGGACAATTAGCTTAGTTTCTTTAACAAGTCACTGTCATGGTATAGCAGTAAGGGGAAAATGACCTATGAATGTATGGACCTTAATTGGATTTTGTTTTGAACAAACCAGCTATAAAAGACATTTTGGGGCCAGCTGGAGAAATTTGAATATGAAATAAAAATTAGATGATATTAGGAATTATCGGTTTGAAAAGGAAAATGTCCTTAATTTTTAGAAATGTATCCTGAAGTATTTACGGATGAAATGTTATGATATATGTAATTAACTTTAGAATGATTCAGAAAAAAAGTAAAGCGAAGGAAAAATGGTAAAACATTAATGACTGTCAAATCTAGATATATGTGAGGGTTCAGTATCTCTACTTTTGTGTGTGTTTGAAAATTTTTATATTGAACAGCCAAAAAACCTCCAATTTTCCTTTAATAGAAGATGACAGAGTAACAAAAGTTGAACACTAAAAAATATATACAATTAAAAAATTTTTAGTAGACAAAATTCTTCTAGATTTTAAATAGCCGAAGGGTACAATCTGATAAACATTATTATATGCCCTAATCTCCTTATAACAGCTTATCAAATGGCAAAAACACATCTGTGTAACCAAATCCTTTCCCTTTCTTTGTTTTGTGCATATATTTTAATTTTAGGACTGAAAGAAAATAGAGGCAATATTACTTTTCAACTCCACTTCCCTCTTGAAAAAGAAAAAAACTGCAGACAACTGTCAAGAGCCTCTACATCTTAACTTACATTCCTCCAAAATTATCTTTGCCAAGAGATATTAATAGAAGGATGGGATTTGAGCCTGAGTAGTGAGCAGATCCAACTCAACTAAAACGACTGCTGCACCAAACCATGTAAGGCAGAAAGTACAGTCAGTGTCTCCAGCACAAATTTGGGTATTATCTACATCCTGAAGAAAATACTGAGTACAAAAATATATGTATGCACTGATGGTCCAATATACTAATAATATATAGATTTAGAGAACCATTTTGAGAATTTAGAAAGGTCAAAATGCATGATTACAGCTGAGCACTGAGGTTAACAGAAAGTGATAAGCTGAATGTACAACTCCTTAGGCTATTCACTAGAGAAACAAAAGCCTGACCAAGTTAGCCTTAGTTGATGTAAACCAAAAAAACCAAAACAAAACAAAACTTGATTTATGATCTTGACACCGGTACAAGCAAGGTTAGCCTCTTGACAATTTACTTACAATAAAACATCACATAGTCAATAATATTTGCTGGCCAGGATATTAAGGAAGTAGGATAATGTTCAAAAGATATCAATGTAGTGCTTTCTAAGCTGTCATAATTAAGCAAGCCAATTCTTATATGAAAAAGACAACAGAAAAGCTCTGCCAGAACTACTTATTTATGTGAAACTTCATTGGAGGTATAAAAGAACCTCAGAGGAATGTAAGACAAAGTTAAACTGAAGCATCTGTAGGACTAAAATTGCAGCAAGACATAAATATTCAAAATTCACATGTAGTACTTAAATTGGTTTTTTAATGTCCAGTTTTACTCATACAAATGTATAAGAAATTAACTCTGATCTGTTATGGTATAGAACTAATTGTAGGAAAACATATATATAAATGTCAAACCATTATATTTTAATAGAACCAGGTCTTAGGACACTTCTAAGTCTGTAAACTAATCTAAGCATCAACATATTTCTGACTGAGGAAGGATGTACTTATGAAAAGTCAACTCAATTTTCTATTTTAGTGCAGGTTCACACAGGTTTGCCGAGCTGTGCCCTATCACTAGAAAAGCTAAGCACTTGTTCTGTGGCTTAAAATGATCTTATCTTCTGACTTCCTCCCACCTTCTTTTGATCTTGGGCTGGTGCCCCAAGTCACTCCATTAGAGAAGGCAGCTGGCTCACATCACTGCAATCTTTCCCACAGCTAACCTCTGATCTGAAGGTGTTTGTAGATACAATGATGGAACAACATTTATTTTTCCCTCTCAGCAAAACAAAACAACACAGGGGAATAGTTTGACCCAGTAAGAATTTTAAGCAGAATTTTACTTGTCAGATTCACTGCATGAAGGGACAGAAAGAAAAGGCATTAGATCAGACAACATGGAAGAAAGAATGGGCATAGATGGTGGGCAGAAGGGTAAGGCAGGTTCCAAATATCAGGGGTAATTCCAAGTGAACTGATCGCACTAAATTGAAAAGGACTTTTTAGTGTGCCTTCGCAGTAAAAGTGAGAAAAGAAAACAAGCAAGTCCCCATCTGTGCTGCCCCAGGGCGCCTCGTACTGAGTTTCACAAATCTAATGAAGCAGTCAGGTTAAAATCCAACCGCAGAGTGGATGTGACATGTGGAGAACAGCTCGGGTTAGAATAGAGAAGCAGGGCGGTTCCTAATGCAGGTGATTATCCATGTGATAATCATTATATTTACAGGCTTTCCATTTTAGATCTGACATCAAAAATCACAAAAGAGGAGGGATTAAGGAAATAAACAACCGACACGGAGGCTTTCCTGCTCCCCTGAGATTATAGCACTTTCATTCATGCATGACAAGCAACAAAAGCAAAACCAAACAGCCCAGGAAAGAGTATTTCTGAGAAGGCTGGATTTCACATTAACACTCTTTCCATTTTGATAACTTTCACTATTATTCAGTTTCTCAGTCAGGTCACATTTTCAGAATCAGTTCTCATTGTTGTCTATGCTATAATACAGTATCATTTTTGGTTTACAATGAATGATACTCACATATGTCTTTTATAACAACAGAGTCATTTTTTGCTTCCTGGAATTGAGTGTTGTGAATAAAAGGACATATAATTAAAGTCTTAGACTCTCATCTGTACCATGCCACTTAGGATTTACAGTAGGCTTGCTGCTTCACCAACCAAGCTAAAAGGGAGCTGGTAGGACAACCCCAAATATGATTTTTGAATGGAGGTTAAAAAAAGGCTGGAAATTCATGGTTAATGAAAACTATGGAATACTTACATTAATAGCTATTTAAAGGGATTAGCGAACCACTATTAAAAAGCACAATCCTCAGATTATACAGGAAAGAAAAGAGAAACTCGAATGCATGTTTGTGTGTATGAAAGACAACTATGTCCTTTATATTAAGGTGAGGAAAAAACTATTCCTTTATATTTTGTCTGATAACACTCAAGTTCTTATTTATAAAGTAGAATTATCGGTAATCAATATTAAACTAAAACTGTAACTTGCCCATACTCCTAATTCAATTCCAATTATTTGTTACAGTTATATAGAAATACAATGATTTCTGTATATTTACAAGCCAAGGAGGAATGAGTCACCAGACCAGTTCTGCTTTTTTACTCTCCTTGTTCATCTCTCCATCCAACAAAATTTACATCCTAAGTGTAATTTTAGATTACCTGCATCTAGAGGCATATCACCATTACAGCTGTTGCAGACTTTATAAAGGTATTAGACTTTGACACAATACTTGAAACAATCATACTGTAACTCCTAAACAGTGTGGTATGAATGAGAGCCTAAGACAAGATGGTATCTCCCTCTCTTTATATATACATATATAATAAAGATTCATATATTTGTATATAAATTTAGAGGTATGATGTTTTCTCTGAATGGCTTTAAATGCAACATAGCACTGGTTAGGAGGCAGTTATAGCCAAATGGAAAGATTATGGCGCTTAAAACTAAAGACCTGCCCTAAAGTCCCAGTTTTATAGCTTATTTGCTACGTAGTCTTGAGCAAGTTTCTCAATATATCAGTTTCTTTATCAATCAAATTGGGGTTAAAAATATCTATTTAATTGGATTATTGCTAGGAATAAATGAAATGTTTTATGTGAAACTATAAAATCATTTTGGCTACAGAATTCAGGTTCTTGGTAAGATCTTGGGATAGTTTAAACAAATGAATGCCAGAGCATCCAAAGTACATCCAATGATTTGTCCCACCTGTGGATTATACATGTAGTAGGCAGTCTCCAAAATGGCTCCCAAAGACCCCTGATCCTGGTATTCAAACCCATGTACAATCTCCTCCCCTTGAGCGTGGACTGGACCTAGTGACTTGCTTCTAACAAATATATGACAAAATGGATGGGATGTTTTGTTCGTTCTCTTGATCCCATGTCTCCCCTCTCTGAGCCCTCACTCTAGGGAAATAAGTTGCCGTGTGGTGAGGACCCCTCTAGAGAGGCACATGGCTGACAATCAGTGAGAATTTGAGGCTGCCAACAAACACAAAAGTGGGCTTATAAGTGGATTCTTCCTCAGTTGAGCAGCAAGACGATTACAAAACTGGTTTATACCTTGATTAAAGTCTTATGAGGGACCCTGAATCATAAGCACCATGCCAAGCAATGCCTGAATTCTCTAGCCACATTTTAAATACAAGGAACCCAAACCTTAGAGAGGTCAAATAACAAGAAAAATTTAGATAATTTCTCATTCAAAATATGTTAACAAAAACATCAAAGCAAATGTGGTCAGTAGATCAATCACAGAGTGAGCAAATTCTGGAAAGAAAGTTTAGGTACATACTAAAATTTTTTGTATAGCTGATTATGGTTAACCGTTTCTTCAACACAGATTAACTAACTGAGAGATGTCATCTTTCGCATGGAATTCATTTTTTGGCATCAAGTCTAGTTTCAGTTTATAATGTTTTTTGCTATTCTGAAGAAGTGATTACCTTACTGGGACTAAAGTAAGATTTTTAAGTAGTGCTAAAATCCTCAGGTAAGAAAAATATTATTGAATCAAAGTCTAATACCACTGTGAGGTCTGCAACAGCTGTAGCAGTGATATACCTCTAAGCTATGCTGAAATTTAACGATAAAGAACTACTGGCTATTTCTTTTCATACCATAAATAATAAA
Organism: Mirza zaza; assembly: GCA_008750895.1. Lineage (NCBI taxonomy): Eukaryota > Metazoa > Chordata > Mammalia > Primates > Cheirogaleidae > Mirza > Mirza zaza. Next base: position 37,582 of record VSMD01022654.1, read on the forward strand.
GACTTATGTTGCTTAAGCCTCTAAATATTTTTTTCATGCAGTCCTTCAGACTATGAGTTACCTTTTCTTTATTGTATCTACAAAATCATTTATATATTTTCTTGTGATATTGCATTAGTATTATACTGTTTTAAATTTTATACTATTTCTGTTAAGGAACAGTTTTAATTTGTAAATATAGTAATTGAAGGCTGGAAAAAATTAAGTAAAATGTGATCTGGGAACCTCTTTTTAAAATAAATTTCATTCACAAAAATATCTGTACTGGCTTTTCCAAGGAATATAGCATATAACTTTTTGGAAATTTTCAACCTGTGCTCTGACATTTATTACCATATGCTTCCTGTCTGCAGAATGCTGAATAAAAATATTATTTAACATTTATTGAGTGCCAAAAACTCTGTGGGGCAATGAATAGCTATAAAGACAGTCATGGCCTCTATCCAATAGGTTTATAATAAAAAGTAGATAGACAGTATATAAATTATACCTCAATAAACATGACTGAAAAAAACATTAGGTGGCCAAAACATAGGCCAAAAAATAAAGTTTTGTTTATAAGAAACTTAACTCTTTCACAAAGTGATTTATTAGCTGACTTGTCTAGTCTAGCAAGGAGAATTGTTCATTCCCACCTTTAAGCATATTTAATTGTGGTAACTAAAGAAAAAATTAATTTAGAAAAAGTGCTTCATCAAAATTTAAGATTGATTAGCTACTGAGGCTAACTTCTTCTAGAACAATCCAAGTTTTTAGTTATTAAAGAAGGAGAATAGAAAGGATAACACAAGAAAATTCTCAGGATAGTAGCGTTCTTATTGGGTATTTTATTTCTGTTTTTAATGAGAAAATAAGTGCTTGATATAAAGGAAATACCAACAAATGTCAACTCTTTTCCTTTGTCTCATTTGATCTCTACAGAAATCCTAAAAATTGGCATTATTTTCATTTTCCAGATGAAAATTTGAAGGCTCAGAAAGATTAGAGTATGTCTAAGACCATATAGCATAGCAGGTAATTGTAATAGCTGGCATTTGGATCTGAGGCTTTCTGAATGGTCTGTGAAGGTCTGCTACTGATGAACTCTTTCAGGTTTATATGTCTGAAAAAATCTTTATTTTGCTTTTGTTTTTCAAAGATATTTTCACCAGGTATAAAATTCTGGGTTGATAATTTTCTTTCTGTGCTCCAAGGTCTAGCTTGCATTGTTTCTGATGTAAGTTTGCTGTAATTCTTATCTTTGTTCCTCTGTATGTAATGTGTCTTCTAAAGACTTTTTTTTCTTTATTGCTGATTTTATACAATTTGATTATGATATGTCTTGGTGTAGTTTTTGTTTGTTTCTTTTGTTTTTGGTTTGTTGAACTGCTTGGATTTCTGAATTTATGGTTTTCATCAAATTAGGAAAATTTTCATCCTTTATTTCTTCAACTATTTTTTGTCTCCCTCACCCGCCCTAGACTCCAAATATGTATATGAGATCACTTGACATTGTCCCACAGCTCACAGCTACATTTTTTTTTTGGAGACACAGTCTCACTCTGTTGCCCAGGCTAGAGTGCCATGGCATCAGCCTAGCTCACAGCAACCTCAAACTCCTGGCCTCAGCCTCCCAAGTAGCTGGGACTACAGGCATACGCCACCATGCCCGGCTAATTTTTTCTATATATGTTTAGTTGTCCAGATAATTTATTTCTATTTTTTTAGTAGAGACGGGGTCTCACTCTTGCTCAGGCTGGTCTCGATCTCTTGGGCTCAAATGATCCACCCACCTTGGCCTCCTAGAGTGCTAGAATTATAGGTGTGAGCCACCGTGCCCAGCCCATTGCTTGTTTTTCTAGTCTTTTTTTTCTTGCAGTGTTTCATTTTGAATAGCTTCTATTGCTATGTCTTCAAGATCATTAATCTTTTCTTCTACAGTGTCATATTTCATCCAGTGTGTTTTTCGTCTCAGATATGGTATTTTTCATCACTAAAAGTCAGATCTTTTTTTATATTTTCCATGACTCTCCTTAACAGGCTCATGCTTTGCTTTATGTTCTTGAAATATAGAATATATTTAGAAATGCTGTTTTAATGTCTGGTCAACTAATCCTAACGACTGTGTCATTTCTGAGTCCATTTTTATTAACTAATGCTTCTCCTCATTAGGGGTTGTATTTTCCTGCTACTTTGGATGAAAGGTAATTTTTATTTACTTATTTATTTATGTTTACAGATAGGATCTCACCATGTTGCCTGGGCTGGCCTCATACTCTTTGGCTCAAGCTATCCTCCTACCTTAGACTCTCGAGTAGCTGGGACCACAGGGGCATGCCACTCATTTATTTTTTTTTAAAAGTGGCTTTCTCACTGAATGAATGGTAATTTTTGATTAGCTGCCTGACATTATGAATGTTTATGTTTTTAGGTGTTGGATATTTTGTCATCTGAAATTCAGTTAGGTTACATGAAAACAGTTTGATTCTTTCCATACTTATTTTTAAGCTTTCTTTGCTAGGGGATATGAGAGCAGCTTTTAATCTGGAGCTAATCTGGTCCCATATTGACATAATATCTTTTTCAGTACTAAAAAGATGTCCCATTTATTAGAGATTTTTCCTCTCTGGCTATTGGGGGCATAAACTATTATCAGCTTTATGTGAGTTCAGGGAATCTTTTGCATGTTCCTTTCTAGAGGTTTTATTCCTGGCCTTTAGCAGTTTCCTCACATACTTATGCTGATCAGTACTCAGCTGAACAATCAAGGGGAACCCTCTGCAGATATCCAGTGTGTGAACGCTCTGTGAGGCTCTCTCTTCTCTGGCATTCTCTTTTGCAAATTCTACCCACCTTGACCTCCCTCAATTCTCAGCTCTGTCTCAATTCAGTTGGAACACGGGGTTCTGTTAGGTATCTCCTTCCTGCACTGCAGGCTGGAAACTATCCAGGCAGAATGGTATGGCAATTGTAGGGATTCCTCATTTGTTTTCTTTCTCTCAGGGATCACTGCCCAGTGTTGTCTAATGTCTAAAATCTGTTGTTTTGTATAGCCTATATGGTTTTTGCATTGTTTAAGGAAGGAGGATAAATTTGGCCCCTCTTACTCCATGACTTTCAGTAGAGTTCTGCATGGATCTACCTTAAAGTGTAGATCCTAAAGGATCCGGGTACATAAATAAGCCTGTAGTCTACCATTTATTGGTTTAATACATTGCCACACTAGAAAAAAAATTTTTTTCTTTGGGCCATGATGTTTTATTACAAAAATGGAATAAAAACTTCGAAAATAAAACGATCCTTTCTAATTTAATGAAAAATTTGTTTTTAAAATTATTTTGTGTTCTTTTCAATAAAAAAGTAATATAAAAACTTGAAAATTAGTTGCATAAAAAGTACTACTGCTTGAAAAATACCTCATAAGAGTAAAGTGGTTTTTTTTGACATGTCAGGCTTAAATGTAATTTAAAGGTAAACATAAATATAAAAATGGAATTTATTGACTTCTATTCATTTAATCCACATTTTTAGGATTAAATTGTCAATACTAATTGTACCAATAAGAATATCAACAAGTAAGATTTTCATGAAAGAACTGCAGGGTTTTGCCCAGGGGGCTACCCATCATGTAACATGTATGCTACAACATGACTTGCCTGCACATCAAGTGGCTCCCAAAGTAAAGAGATGTGTGAGTTATACATGTTCCATGAGGCCCTGAGTTCAAAACTAGTGTGAGTTAAATGCAATACACATGGCAGTTAATGTGTTAAAAAGCTTATCTATCAGGCCACAGACAAGACAGATTGACTGACATATTAAATGTCTCATACAGTATTCTTTACATCTCATTGTACAAAGGATGCAGCTCCTACTGCACTAAACCATAAACATTCTACTTCACCAGAAATCTACATTTGAAACCACCTGAAGAAAATACTCTACTCAGTTCTGAACCCTCCTTTACTTTACATATTTTATATTGTTGTCATTTTCTTGCTTTTTGTCTTACTGACAAGAAAGCTCCATATAGCTAATTGCAAGCTTTACATTGTTTTTTCCTACTCCTCTATTGCAACCAATAGAGAGCCTTCTAATCAATATACTATGCCAGGGTCAGCAATCTACAGCATGCAGGATGAATTCAACCTGTCACTTGTTTTTATAAAGTTTTACTGAAACACAGCAAATGACTATTTGTTTACATATTATCCATGGTTGTTTTTACGCTACCACAGCAGAGGTGAAATAACTGAATAGTTCAACAGAGACCATCCTACCTGGACTATTACAGAAAAAGCTTGCTGATCCCTGCATTATACTATAATTGGGATATTTATAAGTTTCAAAATAGACTTTTTTCTTCTTCATTGAGTTACCAGTGTATAACTGAAGGCTATATAGAGAGCAGGCTCCAGCCTGCTAACCTTAAGATAATTGAAGTGTATATCTTTTGACAGGCTTTACTTCCTTCATTCGCCAGCAAAACAATCTAAAAACCAAATCACATATATTAATAAAAAAGCAGTAAAAGGTAAGATAAATAACCAATTCTTATAAGTTTAGATACTTGTTTATGCAGGACCGTGAGAAAGACTTAACTGCTCAGTGCTTCAAATCAGATTAAAAGAGGAAGGGAAGACCTCAGATGGGAAGAGACAGCATCCTTGTTAAGTGCCTTTCTAGTAATTCCTTTCAGTTCAAATGTACACCAATGTCCTTTTATTTTCCACATCCCACGTTGTGAAGGTATGATAATCACTGCCACTATAAACCATCCAGGGATGCTCTAATAGCCCTAACTTATTCTAGTCTGGAAGTTTTACAAATTTAACTCCTAGAAAATAAGGTAAAAACAAAATAAAAACAAATATTATATAAAACACAGAAATGGACAAGTACACAGGGTACAGTTTTGGGTTTTTTAAAATCTACTATGAATAAAGTGGGAAGGTGTGAGATGTGGTAGTTAACATGGATTAAAAAAAACATGGATTTTAAAGATAGAGCACTAGTTTTGAGTTGTTTTGACTAGAACATATCACAAAAACTCCATTATTCTTTGGGTCTTTGGTTTTTTGAGGGAGAAGAGAGAATAGAATTAGGAATCCCAGTAATATTTACATTCTAAAGAGCACTGGATTAAATAAACAAGAAACTTATAGTAATACATTGTAATTTATTAACATAACAAAATGTAGTAAAAACAGAGAAGCTTCTGGTTTCCTACTCTTAGTGAAAAATAAAGGCAATTTCTCCCATGGTCAGAATTTTTAAGTATGGATAACATATCCAATCCAAATAGTACCAATAACCACTGTATTATTTTCTTCTTTTCTTGCCAGCTGACTCACAGTAATTATGTACAGCGTATATTATAATGCTGCTGTCTTAAAAAACAAATCCAATATAGACAAAATTTTCACAATAGCCAGTGGTAAGTAGCAAGGACAATTGCGGAAGTAATCAATACAGGTTTCTTAAGTAAAAAATAAAACCAAAAAAAAAACAAACCCCAAAAAACCCCACAATTATAAACCCACAGAGAAAAATCTGGACAAGTATAGTGGTTCATGCCTATAATTCCAGCACTCTGGGAGGTTGAGGCAGGAGGATTGCTTGAGGCCAAAGCAAGACCCTATCTCAAAAATAAATAAATAAATAAATAAAGAGAAATCTACACCTATCCTTGCTATATGTAAAAGAAACAGGTTTTAAGAGATACTGAATATTCTGCATTTGATAATAAAATAGGAACCAATTATCTTGGTCTACAGAATGGAATCAAGAAATACATCTTTCTACTTCACAGACCCTCTTGCTGGAATCTGACATAACACATTATCCAACCATAGTGTTTGTTCGTAGTATTTTGTAGTCTCTATGATAAAGGATGAGTTTTGCTTTGGTACTGATAATACATTGGGAATTTAAGGTAGTACAGCATGGAGTTAGTTACAAAGTATTCGCATTTTTATTGTACTGAACATTATAAAATGATTGGGCTAACAGATGAGATGTAGGATTATTTTTGTTAAGAACCATTTTGATTTATTATACATAGTATTACAAATTCCAGCTACACCTATCTCAGAAACTGTTTTTTCATAGGTTTCCAATCTCAGTCCTTCTTGACCTTTTTGAATAGGACTTGATTCCTTTTTCCCAGGGAAAAAGAATTTCTGCACAGTTTAACATTTGGGAATATTTATTTTAAGAAATAAAATGAATACTCATTCCCCTCTATTCTTTCAGAGTTTTAATTTCAACTCTCCTCCACATTTCTTTGTATCTCCAATTACTCTTCAATTCTTGGGTAAATATTTTCCCTCCTTCAATTCTTTGGTCACTTTTCCTCACTTATTCCTACACATTTAAGTTCTCTCATTTGGATCTCCCAACTCCACTGGATAATTTAATAGGTGAAAAATGAGACTTTATTGGTGTTTTAGAGTTTGAATTTTCTCACCCTTTCCTAGGAACTCTCTTCCCTACTTTTCTGTTACATATCTTGTTTCTCTTTTCTCTCACCTTTCTGTTGCTTGCCTTCTTCCTCATTTGTTAAACTCTCTAAATGTAGTCTTTCTCTAGAAATTCATTTCTCAACCTTCTAATCTTTTCTCTCTTTACTTTTTCTGGGAGTAATTTTCTTTTTTCCTTTCATCTGACATCATCAAGAGATATCCTGTCTCACTTCCTGAGTCTTTTTGACACCTTCTTTCTCTTTGCATCTGACAAATTCCAAGTTCTGCCAAGTCCATTTTATAAGCATAAGACTTATAATATCTACACCCTTGTTTCCAATCCTTCTGACTCAATCTAGGTCAATCTTGTACTAATTCTTGCATAGATTACTGCTATAGCCTCTTAACCAGTCTCTAGTAGCCCTCTCACCCAGTTTGAAAGCATCCTTACATACAATCATTAGATTTATCTTCCTGAATATCAACTGTGATTATCTTTTGCTTAAGAAGCTATCTATTGCTTCCTGATAAAAGTCCCAGTTCCATAGTCTGACTTTCAAAGGTCCTTCACAATGTGCCCCTACTTTTCCTTTCTAGCCTGATCTTTTACTATTTTCTTATACATGTACCAGATGCCACTCAAACTAGAATACTTGCTATTCTCTGAACATGCCCCAGGCTTTTCTGCCTTCCTGCTACCTTGCTCATGTAGGCATTAAATGAATTAGAATACCTTCAACCACTCTTGTCAGAATCTTACCCATCCCTCCAGGGTTAGTTCAGCCATCTTTAGCTTTAATGGAAGCCTTTTTGAATTGTTCGTGGTCTCTCTTCTCTACCTCCAGAAGTGGCTTTCTGCACTGTACAAGAATTTTGCTCAAGTTGTGAAGGCTTCTCTTATGGCAATTATGTGCAGACTGCAAGCATACTTATTTATATAGATAGTTTATGTTGCCTACTGGATTATACATTCTTAGTGCAGAAACTCTTTTTTGGTTTGTATCCTGAAAGCATCTAACATATTGCTCTGTACAGAATAGATAATAAATCCTTATTGATTTACCAAATGAGAAGGATTAAGCACTCACCTACATTAAGCAAAGAAGAAAAGAGAAGCCCTCAAATACTTCTGCATTAGATTGATATTGACTTGATTTCTTGTGGTTCATACTTTATTTTGGGATCAGAGTTGACTGACTTTAGTACTCTGAATACATTTTTCTATTATGCTATTTCTTATGTTGAATTATAATTTATTTATAATCTGTTTTCTCCCTTAGTTTATCAGCTTCTTGAGAATAAAGTTTTGCATCACATCTTAAAACCATGCCTCATATATAGTATAAATTAAATGTGCACTGGAATGAGTTAAGTTGATTAATTTAATAGAATCTTTACTAAAAAAGGTAAAAAAAAAATCTATCCATATGCATTGAGATTTTCAAGAATGTTATCTAAAATTTGGCTAAAAACTTGGGAAACTGCTGGTCTGATATGTTTCATGAGAGTATTTACGCAGTCCATATTTTATGCCTATCTGCAGTTGTCCTGTTCTGGGAAGTTACCCTAAAGGATTTTGGCATTTGTCTCATTTCCAATATCACACAAATAATCATGGAAATAGATTTTCCCAAAAGAATATTTTACCCTGAATTTTTTATTATAATTATAATTTCAAAGATGCATGCAGTCCAGACATTATTGGCAGATATAGGATACTGAAGAGTACAGTATAGCAGAATAGTAAGGACAAATGCAAAACAGTTTGCTATAAAAGTAACAAGATTAGCAAAAAACAAAACTAACTAAACAAAAACCATAAAACAATACCTTACATACAGACAAAATAACAGGGATAAATTTTAACTAAGTCCTGATTTAGTTTGAGTACTTGGTAAGTTATCAACAGAGAGCAATTTTATGACAAGCTACTATTTTACTTTGTTGACATGCAATTTAATTAGAAAGTTTACAGCATATGGGATAGAAACATAAGTCTAAATGAGTTTATAACCAGCAATAACCTGCTAAGGTACACTTTCACAACTTCAAAGTGATACTTTTTTTTAAATCTAGTAAATAAATGCTAATATAGATCCTATGTAATCTGTCATTTTCTACAGCCAGTGCACACATCATAATCGCAGACACCACCACATGTGTAGCTCAAGATGCACTCCTTAATTTTCTTGTGTCAAAAGAAGGGATTATATACAATACATTGATCTTGTTAAATGTCCCAAGGACAAGACCTGATTCAGATAGTGAACACCTTGGAAATATAAGCTAGGGACTTTTATGGTAACAATCCTAAAAATCTTTTTGTGAATGGAATGATCTAAGATACATCTCTAATTAACTTGAACTGCACCTCATAAACAAGGAAAATCAATTCTTGATTAGCCAGAGCAGATTAGAGATGATTTAGACACAACAGGGGCCCAAGATGTGCTCACCAACCCAGCTTATCCTGGTAATTAGGCAGTATTGGGTTAGTAGCAGCAGCACTAAAGGAAAGGAGCCTGGATTTAGGACTGGGCTGCTGCAGACAAGGGCTCCACTCCATTTCTCCCATCTCCACTTCAAACAGAGTAACTCACTAATCCTCTAAGCATGGTTAATTTTCACCTGGACAACCAACACTTAACAGTGGTTTTGTTATTATAGAGATTTTGAGTTGTTAGTAACTTCTCTTTCTCCTCTGCTACATTTATATTATCCTCTGCTAATCAATAGGTGATGATAATATATATTTATTATTCCAAAAGAATGGGAGTCTCAAGAAAGCAATGGTCCATTCTTAGGAAGAAAACAATTAATCATGTATGTGAGAGATGTTCTATCATCTTGGCTAGAGTTCTAGCCAAGATTTTCAGAAGCATCCTAAATCCTTGAGTGTTCTGTTGGCACAGCATCTGAAAATATAGTTGCCACAGAAAATGGTATAACTTTCTATGTAATTGTGTAAGAAAATATGGACTCTCATTAGTATCTACAAAGCAAAATACACTGTATATTTTGTAGGTATTGTTTAAATTGTGAGATTTGGTAACTATGCCAGATTTGGAGCAGGCGTTTAATAGTTGAATATCTCCAGTCTCCATGAAACCACTGTGACAATGATAGACATTATTTAGTGTATGATAGGCACAGGTAGGACAGGATTTCTCTTGGTTGTGAAAACCTGGGCAGATTTTTGATTATCTGATGTAGAATAAAGGAGAATAGCAATAACTGTCTTCCATCTGCATCAAGAATTTTAATAACCAATGAACACACTAGATACTATATATCTCTACAGTTATAGGGCACTCTTCTAGGATCATTTGATTAAATAGAAATAAGGCAAAAGAATTAAGATGAAAGCAAAATTTAAAATCAGAATATAGTACACTGCAATTGAAATTAGAAGAAAAGAGAACAGAAGAGAAACGGCTTAAGTTTAGACCTAAGTCTAGAAAGATGGGTGAAATTTCAGGTGTGTCCTGAGAACAGCAAGAGGTCCAGTTTGGCAGGATCATAAAAGATAAGCAGAAGAGTGGAAAGCACTAAGATTTGAAAGGTAGAATTAGTGCATAATGGTTAAGAGGTTGTATTTAATCAATTTAACTGTGTGGTAGATAGAAGGGGTGAGAGATATTAAGGTTTTTGAGTAAGTGACATCATTAGGACTTTACACTGTAGAAAGATTAATTTATCAAGCAGAAGTATGGAGACTCAATGTTAAAAGCAAAGATAATAGGGGAAAATCCTTAGATGGTAGGTCAAAAAACAGATGATAAACACAAAATATTTTAATTCAAATAGTGAAGCACAGAAATGACAAATTCCAAGATATAAAGAATATAATGAACTTTAGGCAAACCATCAGCTTGCTTTTCATGCTTCTTAAAATAATGGTATAAAAAGAAAGAGTTCTGGACTTGGAATCAAGAAACTGGGATTCCAGTTCTTCCTTTGTCTCTTACTTTATCTCTAATATGACTTTGGGTAAGATATTAATAGAAACTCTTTGTCTCTGATCCCTCATCTCAAAAATGAGAGGCTTATAACACTTTCTAAGGTCCTTTCTCTCTGTAAAGTAAATTGGTGACTAAAGAAAAAAAATTTTAAAGTCCTTTCTAACTCTAAAATTCAATGACCACACAAATAATTTCTTGGGAGGTCCCTGGCAACCACAGACAGACTACTATTAGGGAGGGTCCCTTAAGCAAAAAGTCTGGAGATTCTATTAAAAAAATGACTGGCCTAGGTCAGTGAGCAGATTTAAATACCTGCCATTTTTCTACTGTTATCTTTCTGTAAAAGATAAAGCATCTTTTTAAAAGGCTATAGGAAAAGATTAATTACTTCTTTCTAGAAGCCAACATTCAAGTAACCTTTCTCTTTATTCATAGATACTTAAACTCTTGCCAAGAAAAACAAATTGTAAAATATAGAAGTTGGAAAATGTGAATCATCGCTAGTATTAAAACCTACATTTAATAATTATGTTGCATTTTCAAACTACTGCTGAATCCCATTACATTTAAACACAAATTCAATAAGAATTCCTGATTTTATGAATGGCATTTAAATGTATTCAGAAGTAGAAACAAAAACCATCTGATAGAGATGTGATTGTGGATAGAATGAAAAGGAGAAAATAAAGACATAAGGAGGCCAGAAGGTGAAGGAGATAAAGAACAAAGAAACAGACTGAGAGTGAGTGAACTACAGTAATGATTCTGTGGCTAAAGTCAAGAGGCAAATGCTCATAAATTCATTTTTTGTATTGTACATTTTTGTATTTGATGGGATTCTGAATTAATACTACATAAAAGATGAGGCACCTATCACTTGAGAGGCAGAAATTATTTTAGCAGAACTTTGTGCCACGCTTTGTGTTCAGGAATTTTAGAACATATGGAAATATGCACCACATGACTGAAAACAACAATTTGTTCTTTATTCTATAACCAATTTCGATTTTATTTAACTGCCTTTTAAAAATTTTATTCCATCTTAATTTTAATCACATTTATTAATCTGAAACATAGAATGGCATGTGGGCTCTTATTACATTATTCTACTTCCTAAAGCAAGGTTTACGCTTTTTTACTGATATGACAATTTGCTTGAAAATCATCAGTATTATGGGTAGCAACCTTGAATTGTTAAAATCTTTAAGTTCCTCATTTAGTTGTTAGGTGAAAAGTCATGCAAATATTGTCTCATCAACTCAACATGTACATGTTAAGGGTACAGTAATGTTTCAGGAGTAATGTTTTGGAGCTAGGCTGAATTCTAAGACTTGTAATTTGACTCTGTGCTCCAAACTCCTCCTTTGTGAACACTTTTTACTTTGACCTTAACTTGTGGCTCCCTGAGCTTTAAAATCATCCTTTAAATAATTTAGAGTCCCACAAACACTGTATCCCCTTTTCTCCTTGTTACTAATACTTAGCAATTTTCTCAGGCCTTTGGGCACAGAATAGGGAAGGAAAAGAGTAAAAAGTCTATCTGCAGGAGCCAACAGAAAATACCCAACACAGGAAGCTACTGAAGCTACCACCCTTGGCCAAGATGCTCACGTCCTAGGAAGCAGCAGAGCCACTGAACTCTAAAGGATCACATGGTTTAACAGTGGACATCTCAGTATAGCCAATGTGGACAGAAGATTCCAGGGGGATGGAGGGAAGGGGAGATTAATTTCCTGAAAGTTTTACTTTGTGTGAGATTCCTGAGTAGGTGAAGAAAAGCACCTCAAAAATGACTTATATTTAATTTTCCATGAAAGGAATTTAAAATATTTCATTTAAGGAAAATAAAATCAATGTGACTTTTTTTGCACATATAAAATCAAGAAGAACACAAACATAAAAAGCCTACTTCCAATACAAAATAATGTATGTATGACCAAGTGTATGATAGAATAGTATACAGGTATTGAGAAATATATACTAAAATGTTGAGAAAATTAGAAGAATTTTTAAAAAATGTAATAGAGTTAGGAAAGATTTGTTGAGAAAAAGCATTTCTGTGTTGGACCTTATAAGAGAATTCTGGGAAGAAAAACAGTAAAAGCTTAAAAACAAAATGAATTACAGGCTGCTAAGAAATCACAGGACTAGGGCTCATGGGCCATCAAAGAGAATAGTTGCGATACCATTAGTTTTCATGGGATTGAGAAGGTTTCCAGGTTTTGAAAATTAAAAGTAGTAGAATGCAATATAGTGCTTTCTTGTTTCAAGTGGCCTTCCTCCAAATCTTGATGGGCACATTTGATGGAAATGGTCTCTCCGGGAGATTTCTGAGATTCTGGCTTTTGACTTCAAGCAAAGAACTGTTAGAAGCCAAAGATGTAGATAGCAGAGAGATGCTTGGGGAAACTGGTAAGTGAAACAGGTTGTTTTCTAGATGTGCTTGTTGAGAGATCATTATACAATAGTACCCACTAGCACAGTGGCTTTTAAGATTTATGACAGCAAGCAAGATAAAATATTAGTTATTTTGCAACTTGCCACACTCAGACATATGTATACATACATTTATATAATGTACATTCTTATATTTTAAAATTCTATTTCATTAAAATAGGTTATTTTGTTACCTAAAGTAAAACTAAAAATATTACTTACAAAATAACATGACTCTTTGGAACTCAGACTTATGAAAGTTCCTTGAGGGCATTTTATAATGACTAGAACATAGTAAGTGCTCAATATGTCAATGCATCCTTTCACTTACCAAGCATCCACTATGTGCCAGTACTGAAGAGATTATTAAGAGTGATCTGAGATTTGGAGAAGTGGATAAAGAAGGAATCTCTGAGAATATTTAAGTTGAGACTTAAAGAATGAGTAAAAGTTACATTGGTGAATAACACTGTATGTAGGGTAAAAATAGGTCAAAGCAGAGGGAAGAACATGTGCAAAGAGTATGAGGGGACAGGAGAAAGAGCTCAGTTGTTTTAAAAACTGAAAGCAGCTGGGACTGGTAGCACACACCTGTAGTCCCAGCTACTCACAAGGCTGAGGTGGGAGGATCACTTGAGCCCAGAAGCTTGAGGCTGCAGTGCACCATAATCACACTTGAGAATAGCCACTGTGCTCCAGCCTAGGCAACATAGTGAGATCCCCTCTCTAAAAAAATAAAATAAAAAAACCCCAAAACTGAAAGCAGGCTAGAGAACAGTTAGTGGAGAGATGGTGGTATGGGTTCTGAATTTTGTACTAAGTTAAAAAAAAAAAAAGAACCAAACATAACACAAAGAAAAAAATTATATTCATTGAATATAAAACCAAACACAAAAACAAAATTTAATTTTGCCCTTGAAATGGTTGATAAGGATAGTTTTAAAGTTATAGAGTATAAAATATAACAAGAGTGTACTTGACACAAAAAAACACTGATTTAATTTCTTGCCAAAGCAAGCATTTACTGAAAGCACATGTACTACATTAAAAAGGATCCTAAAATTTTATGTGCCAGATTTGATAAGGGGATCTAATTTATATTCTGGCATTTAGCTGGAAGCCTGGATTAGTGATGCAGCAACATAATAAGGACTTGATTTTTCCCTATTCTTTTATAGATATGTCATATTCACTTGGTCACTGGCAATTGTAATTACTATAAACCAATGCACTAATTTCAAACAAAGGTTAAAAGTCAGGGACAAAGAGGATAAGACTATCTCTAAAGAAATATGCAAATCATTAATCAATGAAAGTATGTTTGTACCCACTCCAATATACTCAAGTTCTTGAATCTGCCCCCAAATCAGAACTCTCATTGCTTTTCTACCAGCTCCAGTTACCCTAGTTTTGTAGGGTGTCCTATACATACATTTTTTTTTAAAAAAAGAAGTCCTTATTCCTTTAAAAATGCTATACAAGCCTTGTTTATTCAAAAAGCATTTATTAAGCACCTAGTATTGGTCAGGCAGTGGGCCATAAAGAAAAAGCATGAACAGTGTCCTTATACCTCCCCTGTAAGCCAATATTTTCCACAATTAGTGCTGGTGTTTCCCTGTCTTACTTTTCTACTAGACTGTCTGTCTTGCTCACCATTGTATCAAGAGAAGTACTTGGTATATAACAGGCATTTTAATATTTTTTGAATTAAGAAATGGTTTTTAGGGACGAATGAAGGGTAAGAAGTTTGTACAAGTGCTCAAGAGTACCATATATAGGCCGGGCGCGGTGGCTCACGCCTGTAATCCTAGCTCTCTGGGAGGCCGAGGTGGGCGGATCATTTGAGCTCAGGAGTTCGAGACCAGCCTGAGCAAGAGCGAGACCCCATTTCTACTATAAACAGAAAGAAATTAATTGGCCAACTAATATATATAGAAAAAAATTAGCCGGGCATGGTGGCGCATGCCTGTAGTCCCAGTTGCTTGGGAGGCTGAGGCAGCAGGATTGCCTGAGCCCAGGAGTTTGAGGTTGCTGTGAGCTAGGCTGACGCCACGGCACTCACTCTAGCCTGGGCAATAAAGTGAGACTCTGTCTCAAAAAA
>VSMD01022656.1:0-103009 GCA_008750895.1 Mirza zaza
GAGGCGGGCGAATCGCTCAAGGTCAGGAGTTCGAAACCAGCCTGAGCAAGACCCCGTCTCTACTAAAAATAGAAATAAACTAATTGACCAACTAAAAATATATATACAAAAAATTAGCCGGACATGGTGGCGCATGCCTGTAGTCCCAGCTACTCGGGAGGCTGAGGCAGCAGGATTGCTTGAACCCAGGAGTTTGAGGTTGCTGTGAGCTAGGCTGACGCCACGGCACTCACTCTAGCCTGAGCAACAAAGTGAGACTCTGTCTCAAAAAAAAAAAAAATAAATAAAATAAAATAAAATAATAAAAAAAATAAATAAATAAAACTGGAAAATGGTTTCTCTCAGCTGCAGGACTCTGCATATAAATGGGACTTCAGGCCGGGCGCGGTGGCTCAAGCCTGTAATCCTAGCTCTCTGGGAGGCCGAGGTGGGCGGATCGTTTGAGCTCAGGAGTTCGAGACCAGTCTGAGCAAGAGCGAGACCCCATCCCCATCTCTACTATAAATAGAAAGAAATTAATTGGCCAACTAATATATATAGAAAAAATTATCCGGGCATGGTGGCACATGCCTGTAGTCCCAGCTACTTGGGAGGCTGAGGCAGCAGGATTGCTTGAGCCCAGGAGTTTGAGGTTGATGTGAGCTAGGCTGACGCCACGGCACTCTAGCCTGGGCAATAAAGTGAGACTCTGTCTCAAAAATAAATAAATAAATAAAATAATAAATGGGACTTCAAAACCTAAAACCCCCCACAGAGGAGACGAGGCCAGGAAAGAGGAGACCAGACTGGAAGAGGAGACTAGGAAGAGGAAGACGAGACCAGAGGAGTAAGAGGAGACCAGACCGGAAGAGGAAGAGTGTGCTAAGTTCTTAGAGAATGAGATATGCAATATCTCATTCAGACCTCATGAACCATCCTATAAGATAGGTATTGTTCTTTACCTTGTTTACGGATAAGAAAACTAAGATTTAGAGAAGTTGTATAATCTGCCCAAGGTAACACCTTAACTCATGAAAGTGAGAATCAAAACCAAGCCTGACTCCAGAGTCTCTGCTCTTAGCCATCATGCAAGTCAGACACCTTCTTTCTGCCTAGTTGTTCCCACAGCTTCCTGCAAAGGTGTCCTCAGGCTGGCCCTGAGGCTGAGCCACAGTTGCTGTCCTGGTGATTTCCAAACCCAGATTTTAGTTTTACTGTGGATGTGGGGAGCGGCAGTCCTGGGCCAGAGGACAGAAATTGGGCTTCTTGTGCTGTTCCATCTCTGGCCACAAGAGGGTGAACTCTCAGCAGGCATCTCTTGCACTAGGCCTTATTTGCCCCATCCGTAACATGGGAAGAATAATCCTCCTCCTGGTGCCTGCCAAAATTACTCTTTTGTGAGATCATATATGGAAGAAATCTGCATAAAGATTGGCACTTGGCCGGGCGCGGTGGCTCACGCCTGTAATCCTAGCACTCTGGGAGGCTGAGGTGGGCGGATTGCTCAGGGTCAGGAGTTCAAAACCAGCCTGAGCAAGAGCGAGAACCTGTCTCTACTATAAAATAGAAAGAAATTAATTGGCCAACTAATATATATAGAAAAAATTAGCCAGGCATGGTGGCGCATGCCTGTAGTCCCAGCTACTTGGGAGGCTGAGGCAGCAGGATTGCTTGAGCCCAGGAGTTTGAGGTTGCTGTGAGCTAGGCTGATGCCACGGCACTCACTCTAGCCTGGGCAACAAAGTAAGACCCTGTCTCAAAAAAAAAAAGATTGGCATTTATTAGATTATGTATATATCTAGCCCCCAACAAAAGTTCCAGACTTAATTCTCAGAAGTTCCCAGCAAACTCAGAAAACCTTCAAAGGATCCTTACCTCCCTGCCTTTGTTCATGCCTTTCCACATATATGAAAGTCCTCCTCATCTTCATCTACCATAATCTTACCTACCCAAAAGGCCCAGTTCATAGGCTTCCTCCTAGAAGGTGTTTGAGGACAGCTGTCCTTAAAGTGATCCCTTTCTCCTACCTAATCTTCAGCTGTAAGCACTTACGACAAGCATCACTGTTAGCCTTACCATATAATCACTGATGTATGGGAAGTCTCCTCCATGGAGGATGTGTTGGCTTTTGCTTGCCTAATATCTTCTCCCCCTTTTAGTAACAGCAATTTGATTTTCCTCTGGTGAACAACCTTCCCTCACTTTTAATCCATACGATTTGGATAGGGTCAACCTCACTTCCAAATCCAGAGGTAGGTATGTGACATAGGCCTATTCAGAGTTACTATAATGGGTTTGGTGAAGGGAAGGTGACTCAATTAAAAGCATTGAGAATTACTCGTAGGACTTTTGCTGGGGCCATTGGCATAAAAAACTCTATTTTTGCTATAATTGAATGTAAACATGGAGCTATGAGGGGCTTTCACATGGAAAAAAAAAAAATTCCTGAGGATGAAACCACCCAAGAGGAGGTTATAGAAAGAGACCTAATCTGGAGGATAACATTCTTGGAAACTCTTGGATCCTAGATTCAGCTATTCCTGAAACTATTAATAGAAGTAACCTGCCTAGGACAAATAAATTCTGTCCCCTGCCCCCATTCTTTTTTCCCCTTTTAAGCTAGTTTGTGTTGGGCTTCTCTAATGTAGAATTCAAAGACAGGAACACATCCTCAATTTGTTTATGAATTTTAAGGGGCCAAAGGCCTGATCTTTGTAACTTTACATCTCTTAGCATGGTACCTAGTAAGACAGAGGGTTCTCGAGGTGTGACGATTGATTCATTCAATCTCACTTTCCCTGAGCACCTACAATGAGCGGAGCTAAGCACTGGGACCACAAGGAATAATTAGACATAGTCCTTGCCCTCGAGGAGTTCTGGATTTAGTACAAAGAGAAGGTATGAAAATGAACAGTTTATAATATAACTTGGGCTATAATAGAAATCTGGGCAAATTTTTGTGGGATTCCAGAGGGTTAGGGGTTTGGGGAGATGGGATATGGGAAGGCTTCTAGGGGAGGTGACATCTGAGTCAAGTTCCTAAAGAACAAATACAAGTTCCTAGCCAGCGAAGTGGGCATGGGGAAAAGGTGTCCCAGGGATGAGGTGTTCCAGGTAGAGAGAAAAAGATTATATATTATTAATTATAAAGTTAATAATAATATCACCATCTCCTGTTCTTCCTGTGGCCTTTTCACAAGCTCCTTCCTTTTCTTTTCCTCTGCCTCATCTATCAGTGGAAACATCATAGTGGTTAAGAGCACAGGCTCTGAGCCCTGAAAGATTTTGGTTCTGCCAGACAGGGTGCCTCATGCCTATAATCCCAGTGACTCAGGAGGCTAAGGCAGGAGGATCACTTAAGCCCAGGAGTTTAAGACTAGCCTGAGCAACATGGTGAGACCCCATCTCTACGAAAATAGAAAACTTAGCCAAGCATGGTGGTGCATGCCTATAGTCCCAGCTACTTGGGAGGCTGAGGCAGGAGAATCACTCAAGCCCAGAAGTTGGAGGATGCGATGAGCTATGATGACACCACAGCACTCTAGCCTAGGCAACCGAGTGAGACTTTGTCTCAAACAAGCAAACAAAAAGATTTGGTTCTGCCACTTACTACACACATGACCTTGAGCAAAATCACTTACATTTTGCAAATAAGGACAATAGTGTATATACCTTATAAGATTGTCAAGAACATTAAACAAAATTATAAATATAAAGAATGTGCCTGGCACAAGATAATTCTTAAGAACCATTGGTTGCTATTATTTTTATTGCCATAATCAAGAACCTTTAAACACTAAGGAATAAAAAACCAAACTGGAACTGGCATAAACAGTAAGGAGATTCTTCATTGCACATAACGGGGAGTCTCGAAGTGCAGCAGGCTCCAGGCATAGAATACTCAGGGCTCTGACCCCTTTTCTCTGCAGTGCTCCCAGCTCTGCCCTCTTCTTTGTATTGGCTCTGTCTCCAGGCTTCCCTCATTGTCCAGAGATGGCTGTGTCCCCAAGTCCTGTGCAATTGTGACGACACCCTTCCTTGTTCACATCCATCATGGACAGAGGAAAAAACCTCCTCCCCCAAACAGAAACATAAATCTGCTTAGGCCAATTTAGCTTATGTGCCTACTCCTGGACAATGACAGTGACCAGGGCAATTCCCTGTGTTGATTGGCTTAAACATGGCTTCCAGAGCTGGTCACTGGTAAGTGAGGTTGGGTGGCCACTATTGGCTTAGACTAATTGGCATCCGCCCCTACGGTTAGAGATGGCTTCCAGCTTTCTCCTGATCGCATGGCTGCTTATGACAAGGGAAGGAGGGTTCTATTAGAGAGAAGGAAGGAATAACTGGATGTTGGATGGACAACCAACAGCGTAGCGTCTTCTGCGATGATTACTGTTTCGTTTTCTGCATGCTAGTTCACATGGGTCTCTTGAGGCCTTGGCTCAAATGGTTCCTTATCAGTGAGGTTTTTCCTTGACTGTACAAGTCAGTTAGTCAGTAAGTCAGTGAGTCAGTCTGTCCCTCTCCACTCGTGGAGACAGACCCATTTTGTTTTATAATAAAAAGCCGCTCGTGTGAAACTGCTTCCTGCTTGTCGTCACTCCATGGCACTGCCCCGGCTTGTGATTTTTTTTCCAAGCAAGGAGCCAAAGAACTAGAATAACAATCCGCCAAGAGGCTGGACCTGACACTTTGGAGTGTCCTCTAATTCTTCAGCCAAGAGCACACCAAGAACCGAGAGCAGACTGCCACTCTGACATTTTATTTTATCTAAAGCACTTATCACCACCTGACATGTCATATACTTTTAGCCTTACTTGTTTATTGTGTCTTCTCCCTCTAGAATATAAATTCCATGAGGGTAGAGGTTTTGAGTTGTTCATTGCTGTACTTCTAATACCTAGAAGAGTCCTGGCCCACAGTGGGAACACGATAACAATTTGTTGAATGAATAAATGGGGCCTAGGAATGACCCCAGCTTTCACGGCTCCTCCTTTTCTTCTCTCCCCCTGCTCTATTTGCCCCTGGTCTACCTCCTGGTCTCTCATATCCATCTGCTGAATAGGCCAGTATTTGTGAGTTTGCTTTCTCCCTATGTAGTGTTGATTATAAATCTTTTTCTTCTCCCTTTTCATGCCAATGACCTCTTATTCTCTACATGCATAATATTAGATATCTTGTGTTCAAATAAAGTTAGAAAACCAGAGTGGACCTTATATCCTGCAAAAATTTATGACATGGCATCTCATTTCTTTTGAGGCCTATGTTTATGTTTTTACATATGTGTTTGAGAAACATAAGGCGAGTTTCACTGTAGGTGCGTCTGAGTCTACCATCCACAGCCTCCTGAATTTGTATCCTCTTTGAAGTCTTCTTTGGTACAGATATTTTTTTAAATTTTGAGGGAAACATTCTCTACTTTCTCCTATACTACCCCCAACCCCAAAATCTGTCTGCCTCTAATAAGAGACATGTGATAAGGCATTGTTTTCTTAGGTGATATTTTCTGACTCTAGGATTGGACAAAAGAACAATCATAAAAATAACAAAAAACATTTATTTGCCTAGCACTTTACTATGAACTGTGCCCGTTGTTCTTCTCTTAGTTATAAAATTAGTATGAGCTTATGAAACATTACTTTTTTAAAGTAAAAAGTGAAAGTCTCTCCATCTTCTCTAATCTTACTCCCCAGGGGTAAATACTATTAATAGATTGGTGCATATTCTCTAGACATTTTCTTTGCAGACATGGCACGTCCAACAGAATGTCAGCTCCCCCTTTGTGGTACAAGTTGTTGCCAGGAAGCAGCTACCTAGGCAGGGATTAAAAAAAAAAAGAAAAGAAAAATGCTGGAAAATGACAGGTCAACATAAAAGATGTCACAAGACAATGTCTGACTAGTAAACAAATGCTATGCACAATAAGTGCCGTGCATCTAAAGGCAAGATACACCACTGTGGGCTGGAGAAGCACAGAATGTGAGATGGAAAAGTGATAAAGCAGTCATGTTTCTAGACTATCTCCATCTAATCCATTCTTCCTGCACACAGCATGAGAGAACTTAGTAATATCCCAACCCATCACTGCTCTGCATAAACTCATCAAAATGGTACCACTGACTTCAGGGTATCCCAGCTCTTTCATATGGTTTATCAGATGTTTCGTATGTTCTAGTCCCTGCTCCCTTGATCTCTGGAAACTCCACTGATCACAAAGGTAGCCACTAGCCGGGCATGGTGGCGCATGCCTGTAGTCCCAGCTCCTGGAGAAGCTGAGGCAGGAGGATTGCTTGAGCCCAGGAGTTTGAGGTTGCTGTGAGCTAGGCTGATGCCATGGCACTCTAGCTTGGGCAACAGAGCCAGACTCTGTCTCAAAAAAAAAACAAAAACAAAAACAAAAAAGGTAGCCTCTAGCCAGGCATGGTGGCGCATGCCTGTAGTCCCAGCTCCTGGAGAAGCTGAGGCAGGAGGATTGCTTGAGCCCAGGAGTTTGAGGTTGCTGTGAGCTAGGCTGATGCCATGGCACTCTAGCTTGGGCAACAGAGCCAGACTCTGTCTCAAAAAAAAAACAAAAACAAAAACAAAAAAGGTAGCCTCTAGCCAGGCATGGTGGCGCATGCCTGTAGTCCCAGCTCCTGGAGAAGCTGAGGCAGGAGGATTGCTTGAGCCCAGGAGTTTGAGGTTGCTGTGAGCTAGGCTGATGCCATGGCACTCTAGCTTGGGCAACAGAGCCAGACTCTGTCTCAAAAAAAAAACAAAAACAAAAACAAAAAAGGTAGCCTCTAGCCAGGCATGGTGGCGCATGCCTGTAGTCCCAGCTCCTGGAGAAGCTGAGGCAGGAGGATTGCTTGAGCCCAGGAGTTTGAGGTTGCTGTGAGCTAGGCTGATGCCATGGCACTCTAGCTTGGGCAACAGAGCCAGACTCTGTCTCAAAAAAAAAAACAAAAACAAAAACAAAAAAGGTAGCCACTAGCCACAAGTGGCTACTGAGCACTCGAAATGTGACTAGTCCAAATGGAGATGTGTCCTAAGTATAAAATGTGCATTTGGTTTCAAAGACTTAGTTCAAAAAAAAAAAAAAAGTAAAAATCTCAATAAATAAATAAATAAATAAATAACAATGGAGGAGGGGCACATTGTTTCCATAGGGTCACTATTAAATATTTAGTGTGCTGACTCATTCAGAGAAAAAAAACCACAGTATGAATAAAGATGGGTGTCACTCAACTTCCACCTGGGTGGCCTATTCCTGAGGCTGGAGCAGAAAGCAGACCTGGCCAGGTTTCCCAGATCTCCCTGGGGGCGCATGGCATTGGGACATAAGAATGTTTAGACCCAGGCTGGGCATGGTGGCTCACGCCTGTAATCCTAGCATTCTGGGTGGCCAAGGCAGGTGGATCCCTCAAGGTCAGGAGTTTGAAAACAGCCTGAGCAAGAGCGAGACTCTACTAGAAATAGAAAGAAATTAATTGGCCAATTAATATATATAGAAAAAATTAGCCGGGCATGGTGGCGCATGCCTGTAGTCCCAGCTACTCGGGAGGCTGAGGCAGGAGGATTGCTTGAGCCCAGGAGTTTGAGGTTGCTGTGAGCTAGGCTGACGCCATGGCACTCACTCTAGCCTGGGCAACAAAGTGAGATTCTGTCTCAAAAAAAAAGGAAAGAAAAAGAATTAATAGATTGGTGCATATTCTCTAGACATTTTCTTTCCAACCCCACAAAACAAATGATACCTTATGGGCTTTTAAAAAAATCACTTTGCCCCATCCTTGAAACGTATCCTATAACCTCACAGACACCCCCGTTAGAAAAATCAGGAAGGGCCTCTCATTGTTTGAGAGAGCTGGAATCAGAACCAAGAGAATCCTTCCCACGTAGCTTCTAGTGCCAAAGACCCCAGGTTCAAATCCTGGCTCTGCCACTAACTAGCTGTGTGACTTTGAGCAAGTCACTCAACCTTTCTGTGCTTTGCTTTTCTCATATGCCAAGTGGGAGTAATAATTAATAATCAAATGGCTTAATATTAGTAAAATGCTTGGAACAGGGACTGGTATACATTATTTGATGAACACAAGCTGCTGGAGTTTTCTCTGACGTCTGGCCAACAGATGGTCTTCCTTTTCTCCTAGCCTGCACCTCAGGATGGTCCATTTCCCCAGTAAGCTCACTGCAGACTCTTTAACTTTTGCTTACTCCTGCCTTCCACTCCACAGAAAAGTCTGGCAGGCCTTGACATTGTTCACCAACCCTCTGGTTTTCCGTAGTCCATGCTCTTGCCTTCCTCATGGAGACTGTATCATACCTGCCTCTCCCACCAAAGCTCTGATCCTCACTCTTAGACTATCTCTCCTTCTTCACAGAGAAAATAATGCCATAAAACAAAACCCCTCAATCTGCTTCCATACCTCTCACTCTGTCCTGCTTCTGGCCACACCTCCTCTCTCCCCTACTCTCCTTCCTGCCAGAGTAAAGGAGGCTTCATCACTCCCCCATCTGAGGCCTTTCGTGGGGCCTGCCAGTATAGTTGTGCAGGTTGTGTGCACTGTGCAAGGCTATCTAGTCAAGGTGCCAATAGGAACTGAAATCCAACCCATTTGTGCTTTCCAAACCCTGCACCCTACACTCTGGAAGGAGATGCATGCTTTTTCTAATTCATTTACCCAGGAAGATCCATTTTTAAAAAATAAACAGATATCTTATAGGCAAGTGGAGATCCTGGCCTCTAAGCTCAAAACCTCAGATACCCCTGTTCTTCCAAAGTCCTTTATGCTCTGTCACCTCTTTATTAGCCTCTCTTCTACCAGTTTCTACCTTCAGTTCATGGGCAGAGGACAACATTAAGGGAAAAGTAGCCAACACTTGGAAGTGGGCAAATAAATTACTGTGTGTTCCTTCTGTTCTGGGTGTTGTCAGTCAGATACCCCCAACCCTCATTCTCTGATCCTTTAGGCACTGAACCATATAATACAGTAGCTATTAGCCACATGCAGTTACTAAACACAAATTGTAGCCAGTCCAAATTGAGATGTGATGTTAGGTATCATGTGCCTCATCCACAGATGGCAGCTGCTGCCTAACTGGGCAGGGGAAAAGGAGCCCAAGTTCTCCTAAGCACATTCAGGACAATACCCACCACTCTGCTATGGGCAGCTGTGGGACTTGGGTCTAGCCCCCCAACCCATCACAGTTACCAGCAACACTAACGTGGATCATTTGGGTCCCAGTGGGTTGCTCCACCAGCACTGCTATGATCACCCACATCACACAGGCTTCTCAGGAGCCTGTGAACTCACCCATACACCCGGCCCACTGCTCCTACTACTAACTTCTAAGCATGCCACCAGAAGGCCCAAGAATTGGCCTTCCAGGCCCCAGTAACACTGGCACCAGTGTAAGCTGCTCTGGGGCCTCAAAACAGGCACATTCAGCCCACTGCTGCCACCACCAGGGCCTGAAGACAGGCTCAGGTGACATCCACGTCCCCAGTAACATTTCACCACAGCCTCAACTAATGACTGTACCCTGTGCCACCAAGGAAATCATAGATGCCACTGATCCTCTGTACTGGCAAAGAAATCATACAAAGATCACACTGCCACAGGCACCCAAAATCAAAGCCAAAGTGTCCTACTCAACCAACAACATATACATCTTCAAGAAAAAATTCTCCCCTTTGAAAGCAGTTTCAAAAAATCAGAATAAGCAACTACTACATAGGATGACAAATATCAACAGATGGACAAAGGAAACACGAAAAAGCAAGGAAATATAACACCAACAAAAGATCACAACATTGGTTAAGCAATAGTCCCAATCAAAAGAACTCCTCAAAATGCCAGGCAAAGAATTCAAAGTATTGATTTTTAAAGAAGCTCAAAGAGATGCAAGACAGGCAAAGCACAGTGGCTCACACCTGTAATCCTAGCACTCTGAAAGTCCAAGGCAGGTGGACCGCTTGAGGTCAGGATTTCGAAACCAGCCTGAGCAAGAGCCAGACCCTGTCTCTACTAAAAATAGAAATAAATTAATTGGCCAACTAAAAATATATAGAAAAAATTAGCTGGGCATGGTGGTGCAAGCCTGTAGTCCTAGCTACCCAGCAGGCTGAGGCAGAAGGATTGCTTGAGCCCAGGAGTTTGAGGTTGCTGTGAGCTAGGCTGATGCCACAGCACTCTAGCCTGGGAAACAGAGTGAGACTCGGTCTCAAAAAAAAAAAAAAAAGAGATGCAAGAGAAATCTGAAAACCAGCACAAAGAAATCAGAAAATCAATTCAGGATATGAATGAGAAATTTACCAAAGAAATAGGTAGCTCAAGAAAAAACCAAACAGAAATTCTGGAACTGAAAAATTCAATGAAGGAACTAAAAATACATTCAAAAGCTTCAATAATAAACAGGTCTTCTGGAATAATCTGGTCAGACAAAAATAGAAAAAAAGAATAAACAAGAATGAACAGAGCCTTCAAGACATTTGGGACTACATAAAGTGAGCAAACTTACAAATTATTGGTATTCCTGAGGCAGAAGAGAGATTAAAAAGTTTAGAAAACCTACTGAAGGAAATAATTGATGAAAACTTCCCAAGTCTAGCAAGAAAGATAGACATCCAGATACAGGATGCCCAGAAAAACACATTGCAAAAAAGACTTCATCACAGCACATTATGTTCAGAATGTCTAAAGTCAAAGTGAAAAAAAGAATTTTTTAGCAAGAGAAAGGTATGTCATCACCTATAAAGGCAGCCCATCAGACTAACAGTGGACTTCTCAGCAGAAACCTATCAGACTACAAGAGAATAGGGTGGGATTATCAAAGTGCCGAAAGAAAAAAAAAACTCTCAGCCAATAATTTTTTATCCTGCCTATATAAGCTTCATAAATGAAGGAGAAACAGTCTTTCCCAGACAACCAAATCCTAAATGAGTTTCTC
This sequence comes from Mirza zaza, assembly GCA_008750895.1. Lineage (NCBI taxonomy): Eukaryota > Metazoa > Chordata > Mammalia > Primates > Cheirogaleidae > Mirza > Mirza zaza. The sequence continues at coordinate 10,912 of VSMD01022656.1, forward strand.
ACCACTAGAATGGCCCTACAGGAAATGCTCAAAGGAGTCTTTTTTTCAATAGAGTCAAGTCTCACTCTTTCACCCAGGCTGGGGTGCAGTAGTGTGATCATAGCTCACATAGTCTCAAATTTCTGGGCTCAGGCCAGGCGCGGTGGCTCGCTCCTATAATCCTAGCACTCTGGGGGCCCGAGGCGGGCGGATTGCCGAGGTCAGGAGTTCAAAACCAGCCTGAGCAAGAGGGAGACCTCGTCTCTACTAAAAATAGAAAGAAATTAATTGGCCAATTAATATATATAGAAAAAATTAGCCGGGTATGGTGGCGCATGCCTGTAGTCCCAGCTACTTCGAGAGGCTGAGGCAGCAGGATTGCTCAAGCCCAGGAGTTTGAGGTTGCTGTGAGCTAGGCTGACACCACGGCACTCACTCTAGCCTGGGCAACAAAGCGAGACTCGGTCTCAAAAAAAAAAAAAAAAAAAACACTCTCAGCCAATAATTTTATATCCTGCCTGTATAAGCTTCATAAATGAAGGAGAAAAAGTCTTTCCCAGACAACCAAATGCTAAATGAGTTCCTCACCACTAGACTGGCCCTATAGGAAATGCTCAAAGGAGTCTTTTTTTTTTCAATAGAGTCAAGTCTCACTCTTTCACCCAGGCTGGGGTGCAGTAGTGTGATCATAGTTCTCTGCAGTCTCAAATTTCTGGGCTCAAGTGATCCTCCTGCCTCCGCCTCCCAAAATGCTGGGATTACAGCTGTGAGCCATCGCACAGGTTGTACATTTTAACACTGATATACCCATGGCTTATATCTATAATGGCCCTTTTGCTATCTGCTTTATCACCTATCTATTTATTTATCCTTTCATTTATCAATCCATCATTTCACCTCTAAAGACTTTAGGATGCATATTATTCACTTTAGTTCAATATTTGTTTACAGATATTTTTTCAGATATACTTAATATAAAGTGAATGGCACAAATCTTAGGTGTACCTTTCAATAAGTTCTGACGAATGCAAACACTTATGTATTCCAAGTCCCAGTTAAATTATAGAACATTAACATCAACTCCACAAGGTTCCTTCATGCCCCTCCCCAGAAACAACCATGGTTCTGATTTTTTTCATGACATATTGGTTTTGCCTGTTATAGAATTTCATGTAGATAAAATCATCTAGTATATGTGCTTTTTGTAATGCTCTTTCATTCTGCATACTTTTGAGATTTATTCATATTGTTGTTTATGCCTATTTAGTGCTCAGTATCATTCTATTTTATGAATATACCACAGTGTGTTTATGCATTCTTCTGAGCTGTTTTTGGCTTTTAATTATGATGAATAAAGCTGCTATGAACATTTGTGTACTAGTCTTTTTGTGGACATATGTTTTCCTTTCTGGATCCAGAAAGCCCTGGGACCTCTCCCTTGAGTAAAATACCCAGGAGTAGGATTGCAGGTCACAGGACAGGTGTATGTTTAGATTTACAAGACACTGACAGACTTTTTTCCCCAAAGTGTACCATTTTACACTCCCCTCAATAATATGTAGGTTCTGGTTATGCTACATTCTTAACGACAATTGCTGGTGTTAGTCTTTAGATGTAGTCATTTGGAAAATATGTAGAGGTACCTCAGTGTGATTTTAATTTGCTTTTCCCTGATGACTAATGAATAATTTTGAGCCCTTTTTCATGTGCATGTGGGCCATTCCTGTAGTTTCTGTCATGACCTGTTTGTTAAAATCTTTTACCCATTTTTTAATGAGCTGGTCTTTTTTTGTTTTTAACTGAGTTGTAAGAGTGTGTGTGTGTATGTGTGTGTTTTGTTTTGTTTTGTTAAACAGAGTCTCCTTCTGTTGCCCAGGCTAGAGTGCCGTGGTGTCAGCCTAGCTCACAGCAACCTCAAATTCCTAGGTTCAAGCTATCCTCCTGCCTCAGCCTCCCAAGTAGCTGGGACTACAGGCATGCACCAGCATGCTTGGCTAATTTTTTTCTATATATCTTTAGTTGGCCAATTAATTTCTTTCTATTTTTGGTAGAGATGGGGTCTCACTCTTGCTCAGGCTGGTTTCGAACTCCTAACCTTGAGTGATCTGCCCACCTTGGCCTCCCGGAGTCCTAAGATTACAGGTGTGAGCCACCTCACCCGGCCCGAGTGTGTTTTTAAATATATATATATATGTGTGTGTGTGTGTGTATATATATATTCTGATATATTCTGAATATTGGCTATATGTCAGATATATATGTTTTGTGAATTTTTTCCCAGTATGAAAATGGCATGTTAATTTTTTTTTTTTTTTTTTAGATAGGGTCTTGCTCTGTCACACAGGCTGAAGTGCAGTGGCATGATCATAGCTCATTGCAGCCTCAACTTTCTGGACATAAGTGATCCTCCTGCCTCAGCCTCCCGAGTAGCCAGGACTATAAGTGCACACCACCGCTGGCATATTCATTTTATTAAAGGTGATTTTTAATGAACAGAAGTTTTAAATTTTGATAGAATCCATTTACAAATTTTTCCTTTTATAGTTATTGCTCTCTAAGCACTGCCTAAGAATCTTGCCTAAGAAGCCTAGTCCCCAAGTTCACAAGATTTCTTATCTTTTCTTCCAGAAGTTTTGTAGTTTTAGCTTTTATATTTAGGTCCATGATCCATCTTGTTTAACCTTTGTCTATGTTGTGAGGAGGTAAAAGTTGAGAGTTGCTTTTTTTTTTTTTTTTTAACATATTAGATCTCCAGTTGTCTCAGAAACATTTGTTGAAAGTGTTTCCTTTCCTTATTATGTTGCTTTGGTGTCTTTGTCAAAAATCAAATCACCCTATAGATGAGGATCTATGTCTGGGTTCTCTGTCCTATTTCATTGATGTATTTTTCTACATTTATGCCAGCACCACAGCGCCTTGATTACTGTAGCTTCACTGTAAGTCTTTAAGTCAGGTTGCATTAATCCTCCAAATTTGTCCTTCTTTTACAAGATTGCTTTGGATATTTCTAGATCTTTAGCATTTTTATATAAATTTTAGAATCAATTTGTCAATTTCTGCAAAATGGTTAGATTGAATTACAGTTGGAACACCATTAAATACATAGATCAATTTTGGGGATAATGACATCTTCAAAACATTAAATATGCCAATCAATAAGTTTGGTTTACCTTCCCATTTATTTAACTCTTCTTTAATTTCTCTGAGTAATATTTTGTGGGTTTTGATGTAGAAGTATTTAATGCAGAGGTTTTAAATGTAGAGATCATTTCTTTTGTTAAGTTTATTCCTAAGTATTTCATGTTTTTGACAATCCAGTAAATGAAATTGTTTTTCTAATTTCATTTTCCAATTTTTCACTGCTAGAATGTAAAAATACAATTGATTTTTGTATATGGTCATTGTGTCTACAAATTTACTAATTTACTTATTAGTTCTCGTACATGTTTTTAGGTTTCTCAAGATTTTCTATGTAAACAGTCATTTCATCTGTGAATAAAGACAATTTTTCTTCTTCCTTTCTAATCATGTCATGTAATTCTTTACCTTGCCTTACTTCACTGGGTAGGCTCTCTGTTGTGATGTTGAATAGAAATAGTAAAAATGGATATCCGTGCCTTATTCCCAATCTTGGAAATCATTCAATATTTAACTAGTTAAGTATAATGTTAACTGTAGGCTTTTTGAAGACGTCACTAATTAGATTGCCAGAAATTTGCCTTTAGTGGCTGGGCGCGGTGGCTCACGCCTGTAATCCTAGCTCTCTGGGAGGCCGAGGTGGGCGGATCGTTTGAGCTCAGGATTCGAGAACAGCCTGAGCAAGAGCGAGACCCCATCTCTACTATAAATAGAAAGAAATTAATTGGCCAACTAATATATATAGAAAAAAAAAATTAGCCGGGCATGGTGGCACATGCCTGTAGTCCCAGCTACTTGGGAGGCTGAGGCAGCAGGATTGCTTGAGCCCAGGAGTTTGAGGTTGCTGTGAGCTAGGCTGACGCCACGGCACTCACTCTAGCCTGGGCAATAAAGTGAGACTCTGTCTCAAAAAAAAAGAAATTTGCCTTTAATTCTGGTTTGCTGGAAGTTGTTTTGTTTTTAAATGAATGGATGTTGATTTTTTTTTTTCAAATGGTTTTCCTGCTTCCATTTCAATGAGTATATGATTGTTAATATGTTTAATTACATTGTACGGCTTTTCATAAGTTAAACCAACCTTGGATTTCCAGGATACATCTAATTTTGTCACGATTCAACTTGTTTTTTATATATTGCTGGGTTCTATTTGGTGATATTCTGCGAAGGATTTTTGCATCAATGTTCATGATGAATATTGGTCTGGAAACTTTTTGTGTGTGTGTAATTTCTTTTTCAGATTTGTCATCAGGATTATCTTGGTCTCAAAAAAGGAGTTGGGAAGTGTTCTTTCCATTTTCTGAGTTTTTGTGTTAATTCCTTCTTAAAATTCACTGGTGAAATCACATGAAATTGTCTTTGTGGGGAGGTCTACCATCTCCTTCAAGTGAAATTTTCTGCATGCACAAGAGATGCACAGGACACTGGTCACCAAAATGTTCCCAATGGTCATCTCGGGTAGTAGAGCTCCGGGTGACTTTTATTTCCTTCTTCTTGTAGGAAAGAAGAAAGGAAGGAAGGGAGCAAGGAAAGAAGTGTGCAGTCTGCAGTTTCCATACCCTCACCTCCTGTTCTCTCCTAAACTCCTACTCTTGCCAGGTCCTGATCTCGTCTGACCTCTCTCCAGCATTGGCAGACGTCTCCTTGAAATACTCTCTTCCAGCGACTTCTGTGGCACCCTGCTCCCCACTCCTGCCTCCCTGGCCATCACCTCTCAGTCAACTTTGTAAACTCCTCTTCCTCTTTCCATACTTCCCATCGTCTTCCTCTGGATTTTGTCCTCAGATCTCTCGTTTTCTCAATTTAATTACCATCTATTAATGGTAACAGACACTGCTGTCTTGAGCTCCGAACATCTCTATTTGGATGTCCCCCAGGGTCATCAGACCCAACGTGGCCAAAACTAATCTCATCATTTTCCCCCAAAACCTACTGCTTCTCCTCCTGCAGTCCACTCTCAGAAAATGTCAGCCACCACCCGCCACTTGCACAAGCCATGAGGCTGGGCATCATCACTCACTCTCTCTTACGCCACATCCAGTTGCTCACCAAGTGCCATCAATTCTGTCTCCTGGGTCTCCATCAGTCCGTCCTCTCATCTGCCACTCCGCTGCCACTACCACTGCTGCCATCTCTCCTCCAAATGACCGAAGCAGCCGTTGACTCATCTTTCTGTCCATCTCCCTCCACGCATGCCCCACAGATGCCAGAGGGATCTTTCTATACCACAAATCTGACCACATGGCTTCCCTGCTTCAAGCTCTTTGAAGGTTTCTCATTGCTCCTAAGACCAAGATCAAACTCTTAAACGTGACATGTTGGTTTAAGGCTATGCTCAGCCTCCCCCAACGCACCCATCTCCAGCCCCTGACCTCTGTCTTCACCCCATATCTAAGAAGCGGTGGTCCAAGGTCAAGGGCAAAGGGCGCTTAGCCGTAATAGTGTATGGCACAGGTGGAAGAGCTGGAGCATTTGGCAGAGGTGAGGATGTCCTTCACTCCTCGGAAAACTACTTTGCAGCTGGCTGAAGAACTGAGAGGGCTTGAGGATGCCCTGACCCAGGGCACTAGCCTGACAACTCCCACTTGTCCCTCTGATTCTGTTATTTTCAAGAGGTCGGGGACAATGGGCTGGTGACCGCAGAGAATAAAAGCCCGGACTAGGGATAAAGCCCAATTTTCTTTAGCTTCAAGGGGAAGGTGCTGCTCTGGCCTTCGTTCCTAGCATCCTCCATTTTAATGTTTGACACCTCGATATCAGAGCTGGGGACCAAGGCCAGAGGGTTCCTTTGCTGGTCACTGTCCCCCACACATCCACAGCACAGCGCTGGGCCCAACAGCTGTTTATTCAAATCTTTGTTAGTGGAGCGTATAGTACACTTCCCCCCACCCCACAGCTCCAAGTTCCCAAACTAGAAGGTCAGGCTTAGTAAGGAAAAAAATTATTCATGGCACTTGTTAGGGACAATAAGGCAAACTTTATTGCCGAGAGACCATGGCAGTAGTTACAGGGACATCTGCATAGGGGTCCTGCCGTGGGGCAGAGAGACTGGACTCCAGCAACTCCGACTCCAGCAAGGACACGTGGAGATTCACAGCCAAGGAGTAGGGAGGGGGCCAGTGGATGGAAAATTGCCAAGAGGACACCTCGGGGCTGGGGGGCATTCTGTTAGCCGACTCAACAGAACTCTTACTGAAGGCAGGCCAGGGTGACAACACGCCAAAGGTGGGGCGGGTTGCTAAGCCGAGTTGGTAGATTCTTGCTCCAACCGGACTCTGCGAGGACCGACAGGGAACCTACGGTCAGGCCTGGTGGGCAGAGGCCTCCTACAGTTTGGGTCCAAGGAGAGGATCTCTGTCGGCCTGGACAGGCAGAGCAGGCTGAAGAAGGGAGGAGGGAGGGTGTGAGGCTGCAGGCTGCTCAAAGGGCCCCCCGCTTTGAGGCCCCCCTTAAAGTGTCTGAGCACTGGCTTTGGGGTCCACCTACAGGTTTGAAGTACTGGCCCTGCACGTTACTCACTGTGGGCCCCAATCCCCCCACGGGTGAAGACAGAGACACAGACTCGGGGCCCGGCGGTGGGTGCTCGGAGCTCGGGTGCTTACTCAGGCTTCCAGACGCTGGGGCCGGCTCTCCAGAAGGCCCCAACATGAATGTTTGCTACAGAACAGGAGCCAGCTCTCTTTCTTCGATAACTTCCACATTTACATATAAATTGCTACCTAATGATTCCGTCCTCCTTTATCTCAGCTACAGACTCTAATGAGCTGGAAAAATGGTCCCGTGCTTGGGAACAGGGAAGCTTCCAGGCCGAGGGAGGCAGAGAACGTGGGTCTTCGCTCACTGTGCAGTGGGGAAGGCAAGGAGGGAGGAGGCCGGGAGGGCATAGGACGCCCCCTGTCCACAGGGACACGTGCCTCGGTGTCCCAGAGGAAGGGGGGCAGCATCTTCTAACAGTTTGAAACCTGGTGGGAAATCAAGCATGAAAGTACGTAAAATCCACCACACAATTCGTGAAAAGTGAGTCATAATTCTGTTTGTCCTTTCCAGTGTACACGTCGCAAATATTCCATCCAGACAGAAACTAAAAGTAAAGATGAGCCAGGAGCGCCACCTGGGGTGTGATCTGTCACTCGCCTCAGCTGCTCAAATCCAGAAACCTCTGCACACAGACATGTGCTCACATACACACAGACACACAAAACACACACACACACAACACACATACTCTCTCTCTACTGGATCCAAGCCCTTCTTACAGTGCTTTCCATCCTTTTATTAATTCCCAAGACAACTTGTGAGGTTGAGATTCCCATCTTAGAGACTGAGGAAACTAAGGCTGCCCCACCTACGTCAGTCTGGCAGACTTGGGTTTCAAATCAGGCCTGTCTGATTCTAAAGCCCAGGTTTATCTACATTTTACCACCAGATGTGCCCACTGGAACAGAGGTTCATGGATAGAATTCAGGAAGTCCATGGATGAAAAAAACTAACTGCATCTTTATTTTCTCCTACTTCTAACGAAAATTTAGCATTTCCTTTGAATCCAAATGTGGGCAACAAACCAGTACCTGTGATGTTGTCACCAGTAGAAATCACAGATTTTCATATCAGATTACACTTGTTGCTGATATCTCAAAATATCATTGATGTTCATCACTACTTGAAAATGTCAGGAGTTAATAGACCCACCACGAGATCTTGTCATTTCATGCATTAATAAAGAAGCAGGGGGGCAGTCAAGTGGCTCCCAGAAAGCTTTGCTGCGTAGTGTTGGCCAATCCCCATGGTGTAAATACTCCTACCATTGCCAGTTTCAAGGACATCTATTTAACAACTTGTTTGCAAATTTCTTAAAAATATAGCAATCAGTTCTTGGAAGCATGGACAAGTCAGCTCCAGCTCACCATTGGCACAGGAATTAATTTTCCTAGGTCTGCCTTCCTTCCACATGCATGTCTCTTCCCAGAAACTCCTGCAGCCTTCACAGTAATGATGTTAATAATAACACTAATAGATTTTTTTTGAGACAGAGTCTCACTTTGTTGCCTGGGCTAGAGTGCCGTGGCATCAGCCTAGCTCACAGCAACCTCAAACTCCTGGGCTCAAGGGATCCTCCTGTCTCAGCCTCCCGAGTAGCTGGGACTACAGGCATGTGCCACCATGCCTGGCTATTTTTTTCTATATATTTTTAGTTGTCCAATTAATTTTTTTCTATTTTTAGTAGAGACGGGGTCTTGATCTTGCTCAGGCTGGTTTCGAACTCCTGACCTTGAAGGATCCACCTGCCTCAGCCTCCCATAGTGCTAGGATTACAGGTGTGAGCCACCGCGTCCAGCCCATAGATTTTAAATACATATTAAACGCCTGTAATCCTAGCACTCTGGGAGGCAGAGGCGGGAGGATTGCTCAAGGTCAGGAGTTCGAAACTAGCCTGAGCAAGAGTGAGACTCCTCATCTCTACTATAAATAGAAAGAAATTAATTGGCCAACTGATATATATTGAAAAAATGGTGGCACATGCCTGTAGTCCCAGCTACTCCGGAGGCTGAGGCAGGAGGATTGCTTGAGCCCAGGAGTTTGAGGTTGCTGTGAGCTAGGCTGACGCCATGGCACTCACTCTAGCCTGGGCAACAAAGTGAGACTGTCTCAAATAAATATATATATATATATATATATTAAATCCTTACTCTATGCCAGGCATAGTAATAAGCACTCAACATGATCTATCTAATTTAAACTACCAACAATCCCTTAAGGCAGATAGTACTGGAGTGGTTCTGAATCAGGAAAGTTGGAGGAAGACGTGCTTTTGCCCCCTGGGAACACTGGACAATGTCTGGAGACATTCTTGGTCGTCATAACTGGGATTGCTACTGGCATCTAGTGGGTAGATGCTGCTAAACATTCTACACCTCACACACACACACACACACACACATCCCCTGCAAAGAATTATCCAGCCCAAAATATTAATAGTGCTGCGATTGAGAAATCTTCTGTTACTATTATTCTCTTTTTAAAGATGGGAAAACTGCAACCCGTGGAGATTATTTTGTCCAGATTCACACAGTTTTTATATGGTAAGTTCTAATGGAAGACTAGTTCCTCCTCTCTGACTTGCCCTCCCCAGACGTAGGGAGAGTTGCTTATTAGAGAGAAAGCAGCCTGCTGGGGGCAGCCTGGCTATGTGGACCCAGGACTCCTCCCAGGGAAGCTGGGGTGTTACAGGTTGGAGGATCCAAGCCCAGCTGCTTCTAAAGAGAGAGGAGGGGGTGTGGCCCCAGAAATGCTTACCAAGGTGACATGGCCCACTGGGCTGTCTGCGAAATTCATTTAAGACAACAAAAGAGGAAGTGGGGATCCATCATTCCACAAATGTTTATTAAGCACCTACTATGTGCCAGCACCATTCCAGGTGTTGAGGCTAAAGCAGTGGACAAAACAAAAATTGCTCTTGTCCTCGTGGAGTGTACAAGCTGGTGGAGGGGGTGGAAAAGCAAATCAAAAAACAGCTTAACATAATTATAGACCGTGACAGATGCTATGAAGGAAGCGAGTGAAGTAATGTAGTAAATAATTTCTGTAGGGCCGCGTTTAGAGAGGGTGGTCAGGGAAGACTTCTCAGAAGAGGGGTCGTGTGAGCTAAGACCTGAAGGAAGAGAAGCAGCCATGGGAAGGAGGGGGAGGGGCCCCTAGACAGAGGGACTGGGGGCTGTGATGAGGTTTGAGGTGAGAACAAGGTGGGTGTGTGCTGGGCATCAAAAGGAGGTTATTCAGCCTGGGCAACATAGTGAGACCCGGTCTCTACCAAAAATAGTAAAATAAGCCAGGTGTGGTGGCTCACACCTACAGTCCAAGGTGCTTGGGAAGCTGAGGCAGGAGGATTGCTTGAGCTGAGTTCGAGATTTATAGTAAACTATCATTGTGCCACTGCACTCCAGCCTGGGAAACACAGCGAGACCCAGTCTCTAAAAAAAATAAATAAATGGCCGGGCGTGGTGGCTCACACCTGTAATCCTAGCATTCTGGGAGGCCAAGGCGGGCGAATTGCTCCAGGTCAGGAGTTCGAAACCAGCCTGAGCAAGAGCGAGACCCCGTCTCTATTATAAATAGAAAGAAATTAATTTGCCAACTAATATATATAGAAAAAATTAGCCGGGCATGTTGGCGCATGTCTGTAGTCCTGGCTACTTGGGAGGCTGAGGCAGAAGGATCGCTTGAGCCCAGGAGTTTGAGGTTGCTGTGAGCTAGGCTGACGCCACGGCACTCACTCTAGCCTGGGCAACAAAGCGAGACTCTGTCTCAAAAAATAAAAATAAATAAATAAATAAAATAATAATAATAATAAAAACAGAGAAAATGTGAGCAGAGGAAAGAGATTGCCAGAGTGTTTCAGGAACACAATGCCCCCGCCTTCCTCAGCCCTGGCCCCAATGTGGGAAGGTAAGAAAGTTGAAATCCTGGGAGGCGAGAGGATAAGGGAAAATCAGAGGGTGTTTAGCTCTGCTGAAGCCCTGAGATGTCACCTCAAGGGTGCCCCCAGGGAACAGCCAAGGTAACAGGGAAAGGGCAGGAGGCGTGGGTGTCCATCAGGGCGTAGTCACTAAAACAGCCCATGAGCACTCTGGAATAAGAGATCTCACACTGGAACGAGAAGTGACACAGAAGTGGGAGGACTTACAGGCATGAAGGAAATCAAAGAGGGCCAGAGAAACAGCCACTATCGTGTCTGCAGTGACGCGAGTGGACGCATCAGAGCTTGCAGAAAAACCCAGGAAGCCATTCTCGTCTGCCAAAAGGGGATGGCGGAAGGGGACCTTGCAGAGGGGCTGTGGCAGTGGAGACGAGAACAGAGGACAGATGTGAGAGGTGCTTGGAGGTGGACCTGAAAGACCAGGAAGGGCACAGTGGGGGAGGGAGAGGTAGAGAGGGAGGCCAAAGGAGACCCCAGACTTCCAATCGAGCGGCTGAGTCCACTGAGCACTGTGCATGAAGATGGGCAGATGTGGGGGAGGGGGACCACGGTGAGCAAGCGAGGGACTTGCCTCAGGCACCCAACATAAGGGTGTGCCAAAAAAAATTAATTGAGATAAATAATGTTTTAATCCAATAATTTTTTTAAAAAATCAAAATGAATGCAAAAAAAATCCATGATAACCAAAATCAGTATTACTGATTTTTCCTTTTGCCTCAGGCTTCAATACGGCTCAGCTCAGCACTATTCCTGCTCCTGTCTTGATTAAAAATGTTGATCTCTTGTTCTCTATGGACTTTTTTTTTTGCATTCATTTATTTCTTTTTTAATAGTGCATTAAAATATTATGCGATGGCTGTATGTTTTTTGGTGCTCCCTTACATTTTATGCCCGGGGATAAGGGCTTTACTTGCCTCACCCCATCCCAGCCCCAAGGAGTAGGTCTGGGGAAAGGAGGTTAACTAAGATTCGGTCTTGGACATACACAGGGATAAATGAGATCTCAGGTGTTAAGTGCCTGGACCAGAATAGACCTTCAACCCTTGTTGCAACAGACTCTGTGGGTACCTGCCTTGTCTCCCAGGTCTTGCCATTTCAGGGCACGCCAGCTGCCAACACCTGCATTTCCTGCCTGTGGTCTCTACTGGCCACCAAGTGAGATAGGCTTCAATTCTGGGTAATTACCACCCCCAGAGCAGCCCTCAACCACTAATCTCGGGGGCTGGTGTATAAAAACCCCAGCTCTCTCACCCCTCATGTGGGATCGTTTTGAGATGTAAGTGTTACATCACTTCCCAGAGTCCAGGTGAGATTCACCAGTCGCCCACAGTGTAACTGGCCTGGTAACACAACTGTATGCTCCGTCCCTTCCCCATCTCACTTCCCCACTCTCCTAACAGTGTTTCCTGAGGTCACTTCCCAAATCCACTGCGTGCACTTGAATCCTTGTCTCAGGGCCTGCTTCTAGCACAACCCAACCCAAGAGACGCATGTGTCCTTCCTTTCCTTATCTTCTTCTTTGTGGAGACATAGAATGTTCTGCACACACGTGGAAGTCTGAGCATACCCTTGAAGGAGAGACCTTCGACTCCCGGCATTCTCCTGGTGTTACAGTCTTACCAGGTTCTTTGCCTGCTACTCAAGAGGAAGCCAATACTCTGAGACAGCAGGAGTTACAGCAGAGAAAGAGTTTAATATCACAGATGTGTTTAATATCACAGGGCACAATGGCTCACATCTATAATCCTATCACTCTGGGAGGCCAAGGCCAGAGGATCGCTTGAGCTCAGGAGTTTTGAGACCAGCCTGAACAAGAGCAAGATCCCTTCTCTACAAAAAATAGAAAAATTAGCCAGGCATCATGGCATGCACCTGGTGCCGGCTACTGGGGAGGCTGACGCAGGAGGATCACTTGAGCCCAGGACTTTGAGGTTGCAGTGAGCTAGGCTGACACCATGGCACTCTACTCCGGGCAACAGAGTGAGACTCTGTCTCCAAAAAAAAAAAAAAAAAAGTTCTCAAATCTGCCTCCCTGAGAATTTGGGAGAAGGGTTTTTTAAAGATAGTTTGGTGGACAAAGGGCTCGGCATTCGGGTCTGCTGATTGGCTGGGTTCAGGGTGGAACCATAGGGGTGTAGAACTTGTCTTCTTGTGCCAAGTCAGTCCCTGTGTGGGGGTCACGAGGCCATCTGAGTCAGTTAATCAGTATGGGCCACTGGTCTAGGAGAGTCAGTCGTTCCACTGAATGCAGGGCCTGAAAGATATTTCAAAAGCTAGCCTCAGGGCCGGGCGCGGTGGCTCATGCCTGTAATCCTAGCACTTTGGGAGGCCGAGGCGGGCGGATTGCTCGAGGTCAGGAGTTTGAAACCAGCCTGGGCAAGAGCGAGACCCCGTCTCTACTATAAATAGAAAGAAATTAATTGGCCAACTAAAAATATATAGAAAAAATTAGCCGGGCATGGTGGCGCATGCCTGTAGTCCCAGCTACTTGGGAGGCTGAGGCAGCAGGATTGCTTGAGCCCAGGAGTTTGAGGTTGCTGTGAGCTAGGCTGATGCCACGGCACTCACTCTAGCCTGGGCAACAAAGTGAGAATCTGTCTCAAAAAAAAAACTAGCCTTAGGTTTCACAAGGGTAATGTTATCTATGGAAGTAATGAAGAAAGCTAAGGATCTTGATGACCATCAGCTATATGACTCACAAGTAGTAAGCGATTAAATATAGGAAAGCAAGCTAGGGAATAATCGCTGGTTATATATACAGATATATATATTTCTTCTACCACAGTTCTCACTTCGTGGCCCTTTATTAATTTTATAAAGGGCAGTTTCACCAAGAGGGAGGTCTATAGGGGGATAAATTGCCAGCCAGTGCTGGGAGGGCTGGAACTGAAATGGGCTCGGCTGCATTTCTGTAATCTCTGCACCTTGAGTGGAAAAATAATTGGCAGACACCTTTCTTGGACATTAATTCTTTACAGGCAACACTGAGCCCTTGGGGCAAAAACTGATTGTCTGCAGCTACTGCCAGCGTGGCCCTGAATTCAGAACAGGAAGCTCGACTCTCCCAACACACACACACTCTTTACAGAGGATCACCCCTCCCCCCTGGAGAGCTGCCCTCCCCCCTCCTCCTCCCAGAGCCCAAGAGGGGGCAGAGGAGGAGGCAGGTTGTGCAGATTGGAGGAGACAAAGAATGGCCCTCAATACAGAGAAACTAAGAGTTAATTGCCATGAGTTAAAAGTCATGGACGGTGGAGCTTTATTCATGATTTCTTTTTTAAACATATTTTTTTTTGCATGCACACTTTTTGCCCATTAATGCTCATGACAACTTACTTCACACTCTAGGTGTTGTTTATTTATTTATTTATTTATTTATTTTTATCCCCTCCCCCCCATTTATTTATTTTTTGAGACAGAGTCTGGCTTTGTTGCCTGGGCTAGAGTGCCGTGGCATCAGCCTAGCTTATAGTAACCTCACACTCCTGGGCTCAAGCAATCCTCCTGCCTCAGCCTCCTGAGTAGCCGGGACTACAGGCACGCGCCACCATGCCCGGCTCATTTTTTATATATGTTTTTTAGTCGGCCAATTAATTTCTTTCTATTTTTTTAGCAGAGATGGGTCTGGCTCTTGCTCAGGTTGGTTTCGAACTCCTGACCTCGAGCAATCGGCCCGCCTCGGCCTCCCAGAGTGCTAGGATTACAGACATGAGCCACCATGCCCGGTGGCTCTAGGTGTCATTATTAAACCCATTTTACAGGTGAAGAGGCTCAAAGAAGGGAAAGGTCCCAGCCCAGGCCACATAGAAAATAAGCCGACTTGGACCCAGGTCTGTTTGACTCCAAACGCCATTCTCTTCCCCAGGTCATAGGTTGTTTTTTCATCCTTCAGTGAAATTTCCTGAGTACCTACTATTTGCCAGGCCCCATGCAGATGGACACAGAAATGAATAAGAAACATTTCTTCCCTCCAAGAGAGAGAAATAAAATCTCCTCCATTCCACCCATTTCTACCCATTCTCTACACAAGGAGTCAGCACTTGTTTTTATAACATTTACCTATTGTCTCTGGTGGCTTTAGGGCTACAAATTTGAACAGGTGCAGCAGAGACCATATGGCCCACAAAGTCATAGTATTGACTGCTTGGCTCTCTACAGAAAACATTTGCCAACTTCAGGTCTACACCTTGCCAGGCGCTGATGATGCACCATCTTTTTTTTTTTTTTTTTGAGACAGAGTCTCACTTTGTTGCGCAGACTAGAGTGAGTGCCGTGGCGTCAGCCTAGCTCACAGCAACCTCAGACTCCTGGGCTCAAGCAATCCTGCTGCCTCAGCCTTCCGAGTAGCTGGGACTACAGGCATGCGCCACCATGCCCGGCTAATTTTTTCTATATATATATTAGTTGGCCAATTAATTTCTTTCTATTTATAGTAGAGACGGGGTCTCACTCTTGCTCAGGCTGGTTTTGAACTCTGGACCTCGACCAATCCGCCCGCCTCGGCCTCCCAAAGTGCTAGGATTACATGTGTGAGCCACCTCGCCTGGCCGATGCACCATCTTAGTTACTTCTCAACTCAACTCCATAAGGCTTCCTACTTTCGTGTCCATTTTACATACGAGGAATGAGATTTAAGAGACAGGAGGTGCCTTGTCGCATTGCTGGAAAGGCATAAAGTTGGAAAAATTCCTAAGCCCTGCATCCTCCCCTTCAAGGAGCCACATCAAAAGCATTTGGTGGCCAATGTTTTGAAACATTGGCATTCACTCTTGAAACAGTGCACAACCTCCCATCAAGAGTGGGCCACTGGGCCATCCCCCTGGCCCCAACCCCCAACAAGAGTGGGCCACTAGATCAGCCCTTTGGCACCCACTCTCCCCACCATCTGACATCTGCCAGGTTGGTTTTAGAGAGAGCAGAACCTGGCCAGGTCCCCAGCCCTGGACGGGTGCTCTTCTCCTACTAAAAGAGCTTTGAATGCAGTAAACAGGCATTCATGTATTCATCCGGAATGTGAGGCTGGGGGAATGATCTGTTGGGTTTGTTATTAAACCTCTGGCATGGGGGGCGGAGGGGGTGGGCGGAAGGTTGGCATACAAAGGAGGAGCTGGGGCATCCACTGGAGTGGGTGGCATGACAAAAGCGGATGTTCTTAGTGGACAGAGGGATTCCAAGAGTTGCCAGTCTATAGCAGATGCTGTCTGCAGCCGTCTGTCCTCCCAGCGCTCACCTCCACAAGCCAAAGTGGGCTTGCTGGGGACACCTGCCTCTCTGCCAGGGGCTTGAATTCTGGCTACAGGAGAACACTGGCCACTCAGGCAAGCTGAAGTGCCAGAGAATGAATGCTCCCGGAAACAGCCTTCTTCCGCCGACGACAACTGGGCAGCAGACGTATAAATACCCCGGCTTCCTACCCCTTAGCTGGGAAAAGACCTTTCTCTGCCCTCCCTCCGAGGCATGTTCTGCACTATCTCCTGCGGTTCCCAGCGGTGCTAAGTTCCAGTTGCTTCCAGTTGTCATCAGCCCAGTGACCCATTTACTGACTTCCTTCCGTTCCTAGTTCCCTATCTTCTCCTACTCATGTTTCCTGGAGTCACCTCCCAAATAAACCACTTGCACTTAAATCTTGCCTCAGAGCCTGCTTCCGGAGGAACCTCAACCGAGACAAGCCCCAAGAGCTCCTCAGGCCATCTCGCCTAGTCCCCACCGCCCTGGAAGCCGGTCTCACCCGTTTCCCTGAAGTGGAGACAGAGGGGCTCATAGAACTTAAGCTAATCGAACCCTCACCCACTAGGGACTCCCCACCTGCTGGGGATTAGCAAGGCCAGAGTGCTCAAGAAGGTTCTTGGGGGAGGGGATTGGAGCCTGTCTTCTTGACCACAGAGGGCAACTGTCCCAGACCCAGGCTAGGCCCCAGCCTCATAGCTCTTTCTACCCCAGGGCCCTCTCCCACATTGCCCTTCCCCCAGAGTCCTCCATGCGACAAGACAGCTGGAATGGGACCCGGCTGCCCCAGAATCGGCCCATCATAAAAGATGCAGAACTAACAGTTCTCCATAAAAATTATCTCCATAGCAAACTTAGGGGGAAAACAGCATGGATGAAATGAACTTTTATTAAATAATAACAGCCAACACTTATTTCATGCCTACTAGATGCCAGCTGCTGTTCTAAAAGGTTTACAATGAAAGAACTTTTTAAAATTTTCACACAACTCTTTGAAATAGGTACTATCACTTTCTCCACTTTACAAACAAGGAAATGATAACATTAAACTCCTGGGCTCAAGCAATCCTCCTGCCTCAACCTCCCAAGTAACAGAGACTACAGGCGTGTGCCACCATGCCTGTTGTTTTGATGATGATGATGCTTTTTACAGAGACGGGGTGTCGCTATGTTGCTTAGGCCAGCCTCCAACTCCTGGCCTCAAGTGATCCTCCCACCTCGGCCTCCCAAAATGCTGGGATTATAAGCATGAGCCAGAGGTTAAGAAATTTGGCTGGGCGCGGTGGCTCACGCCTGTAATCCCAGCACTCTGGGAGGCCGAGGCGGGCGGATTGCTCGAGGTCAGGAGTTCAAAACCAGCCTGAGCGAGACCCCGTCTCTACTATAAAATAGAAAGAAATTAATTGGCTAACTAATATATATATAGAAAAAATGAGCCGGGCATGGTGGCACATGCCTATAGTCCCAGCTACTCGGGAGGCTGAGGCAGGAGGATCGCTTGAGCCCAGGAGTTTGAGGTTGCTGTGAGCTAGGCTGATGCCACGGCACTCACTCTAGCCTGAGCAACAAAGCGAGACTCCTGTCTCAAAAAAAAAAAAAAAAGAAAGAAAGAAATTTGTCCAGGGTCCCACAGCTAGCTAGATCTAAGCAGTCTAGCACCAGAGATATACAATCATGTGCAGCATAAAGACGTTTCAGACCACATAGATGACAGTGGTCTCATGAGATTATAATACTGTATTTTTACTGTTCCCTTCCTATGTTTAGAAATGTTTAGTTTCACAAATACTTCCCATTATGTTATAATTGCCTACAGTACTCAGTACCGTGACATGCTGTGCAGGTTTGTAGCCTAGGAGAAAGGGGGCGGGGGTTGGGAGAAACTTGGGGTCTTTTAGCCACCTGTGGCTTTCTGGATCCTTGAATGCAGCCTTTTGACAACTCAAAATTTACAGTTTGGATTCAGCTGAGGGGCCACACTTGGGGATCTGGAGGGCAACACAATGTGGAGCATTTCCCTCACTCCAAAAGTTCCTTCCTGCCTCTTTGCAGTCAGTCCCCAAGTCACCAGCCCCAGGCAACCACAAATGTCTTTTCTGTCCCTTCAGTTGTACCTTTTCTAGCATGGTCACCTGACCATGGCAGTCCTGCAGGAGGATTTTAACACGCAAATCCCCAGGCCCTGCTTCACCCAGTGACTCTAACTCTGCTGATGGAGCCACATATCTGGGTGTTTACACAGTGCTCGCCAGGCAGGGCCCGGTGGCTCACACCTGTAATCCTAGCACTCTGGGAGGCCAAGGCGTGAGGATTGCTCAAGGTCAGGAGTTTGAGACCAGCCTGAGCAAGAGTGAGACCCCATCTCTACTAAAAATAGAAAGAAATTAATTAACCAACTAAAATATATAGAAAAAATTAGCCGTGCATGGTGGCATGTGCTTCTAGTCCCAGCTACTCAGGAGGCTGAGGCAGGAGGATCACTTGAGACCAGGAGTTTAACGTTGCTATGAGTTAGGTTGATGCCACAGCACTCTAGCCCGGACAACAGAGTGAGACTCTGTCTCAAAAAATATATAAATAAATAAATAAATATAATAAACGGTGCTTGCCAATGTCTGAGCCGCCTGCCTTGGGACAACAGTTCTTGGATGGCCCAAGTGGGTGTGTCTTGTTCCTGGTGATGTCCCCTGAGACTAGCTAGCACTGTGTCTGGACCATGTGACCTAAAAATGACTTGGTTCCCCTCACTCTCCAAGGAGGTGTGTTCTGTACTTCTGGCAGGTGGCAGTTCCACCCAGCTTCTCCTGCCCTGTGACATTAGAGGACCACCACCGTCGGATGCAATTTTGCTGCCAGAATAAGGGGTACGGTGCAAAGCGTGAGCACCCACAAGGTGTTCTGGAACATGCTTTGGCTTAAATTTGTCCAAATACCAGCATGCAGAACTAATGATGGGTAAAGTGTCTGCAGGCCACAGCCCAGTGCCAGGCCGGAAACCTACCTGTACCAGCTTTCGGAAAGAGCCGGAAGGGAGCCCCAGCACTGCACCCTGCAGGGTTCCAGCAGACTTGAGGACCAAGGTGTAACTGCAGTGTGCTGTGGGCCCTCTGAATAAAGTCTTCTGATTTTCCCCACGACCTCACGCTCTTCACCTGGCATGTGGCCACCCAGGATTCTCCTCATCAGCATTTCTGTCTCCCCACTGCCCGGGAAACCTGAGCAAGGACCCTGAGTCCGCCTGCCGATAAGTACCTGATTTCCATTCTGCTGACTCGTCTGCGTCCATGCTAAAGACAAACATTGTTTGCCACCATGGGCTATTCCAGAAACTTCTTGATCCCAGTGTGGCTCCAAGCAGCGGGAGAAGTAGGGCTGAGTGAGGAATTAGGTACCAGCCATCACCTGCACAAACAGCAGCCACAGATCCTAACTGACTTAGAGAACAATATGGCGGCGGCAGCGACAGGCATGTCCAGACCAAGGTTCGCTCTGAAGATCACACCTGAAGTCCCACACCACAAATGAGCCTGAGCACGAGTGGTCAGCAGCCACCTGTAATGAGGAATAGACTGGAAACCAGGTCACAGGAGGGATATTTGGGGCACCATGGAGTGGATATTCGGCCAGAGGAAAAGACGTGAACAGAGCGTCTGAGTGCTGCCCCCCAGATATCTGAAAGACCCAATTCTGGGAAACAGATGTGGTATTTGCACAGTCTCAGGCATAACTAGGATTAATGGGTAGACAGCAATTTTTTTCTTTATATAAAGAATAATTTACACACAGTGAAAAATGTCGAACTATGGACTTGGATGTCTAGCGAAGCAGCAAACTCTCCACTGGGGTGGTGGTCATGTAAGGGCTAGAAAACTCCAGTGCAAAAAAAAAGGCTTAACAACTAGAAGGTTTGGATTCCAGGACTTTCGACCACCTTCTGTCTGTGAACTTCCTGCTGGAATGAGTTGGCTGGTATAACTTATCCACCACTGCAGTCACACCGATGACCACCAGGTGGCGAAAAAGCCACACCTTCAGCGCCAGGGAGCGCTGCCCGGCCTACAGAACGCCTAATTGGGAAACAGCCTCCTCCCCCTGCCAAACAGCATTAACAACTCATTGATTCAGACAAATTGACACTCATGGGTAAATCAGATTCTCAGTAGAGCTTTGGCCCCCAGCAAGACACAGAGGCTCCTGGTCAAGTCAGACGTTGTAATTTTTCTTAAGAGATTTATTATCCTTTTTTTATTTTCACCCTCACCGGTGAAGAACAACACAACATACAGCAAAGTACACAAATCGTAAGTGTACAGCTTAATGAATTTTCACAAACAGAGCACACCTGCATAACCAGCACCCAGCTCAAGAAACAAAATGTGACCAGGACTCGTGGCAGCGGCTCCCCGAGGCAAATTCTAACCACCCCCACCCCAGAGGTGACCCCCAGGTTGACTTCTAACATTGTGGATTCGTTTCACTCATTTTTCAGTTGCACATACCGTGTGAGTGAATTCCTTTGTGTCCTCCCTCTGCGTCATTTGTGCGATTTGCTGATTTTGCTGTGTGTCGCTGGCGTTCGCTTGCGGCTGCTGTGTAGGACGGTAGAGGTGTGAACGTACAGGGTGAGCATCCAAAAATCCAAAACCCAAAATGCTCCAAAATCCAAAACTTTCTCAGCGCCAACATGATGCCACAGGTGTTAATGAAAATTTTCACACATAGGTACTTAACATAAACTTTGTTTCGTGCATAAAATTATTTTACATAGTATATAAAATTATCTTCGGGTTATGTGTGTAAAATGTATACGAAACATAATGAGGCCGGGCACGATGGCTCACGCCTGTAATCCTAGCACTCTGGGAGGCCAAGGCGGGTGCATTGCTCCAGGTCAGGAGTTCGAGACCAGCCTGAGCAAGAGCGAGACCCCGTCTCTACTATAAATAGAAAGAAATTAATTGGCCAACTAATATATATAGAAAAAATTAGCTGGGCATGGTGGCTCATGCCTGTAGTCCCGGCTACTTGGGAGGCTGAGGCAGAAGGATTGCTTGAGCCCAGGAGTTTGAGGTTGCTGTGAGCTAGGCTGATGCCACGGCACTCACTCTAGCCTGGGCAATAAAGTGAGACTCTGTCTCAAAAAAAAAAAAAAAAAACATAATGAAGTTCCTGTTTAGACTTGGGTCTCATCACCAAGATATCTCACTATATATATGCAAATATTCCAAAATCCAAAAAAAATCTGAAATCCAAAACAGTTCCTGTCCCAAACATTTGGGATAAGGGAAACTCAATCTGTACCATGATTTATTTGTCCATTCTGCTATCGGTGGGCATCTGAGTGATTTCCAGTTTGGGGGCTGTTACTCATAAGGCTTCTGTGAATCTCCAGTTCATTTCTTTTGCAGGGCCTATGTACACATTTCTGTTGGGCATGGAATTGCCAGGTCACAGGGTCAGCCACTACCACTTTCAGCTTTAGTAGACAATATGAGTAGACACTATCACGCAAAGTGATCATACCAAAGTGATCATTCCAAAGTGATCATAGCAATTTACACTCCCACCAGCAATGTGCGAGAGCTCCAGTGCCTTTATAACCACACTGGAATATCCTGTTTAGATAAGTATTGGTGGAGAAAATATGCAATCTGGAGAGGGCATCCCTGCAGCCCTCTGAGCCCTCGGAGGGGCAGTATGTGTGGGCAGCACTAGTGGGTGGACATTAACCAGATGGTGAACAATTCCATCCCACCAGCACATTCCAGTAAGGCCATCAGCACACTAATATCTGCTGAATGAAAATTCTCCCTTCACATACTCTGAACAATTACCAGAGCAACGCTGCGTTCATTGAGCACTTACTATGGGTCTGGACTTTTCTAAGCACTGGGGATAAACGAGCCAAAAGACAGAAAACATCCCTGCTTTAACGAAGCCTACTTTCTACTGGGGTGGATGGGGGACAAGGTAAACAAATATATGTCAAGTGATGAAAAGTTCTACAAAGAAAAATGAAGCAGGATAAGAAGATGCAGAGTGCAGGGGAAGGATGTTATTTTTAAATAGGTGATTAGAGGAGGCCCATTTAATTAAAAAAAAAAAACAGAAACAACAAAAAAAACTGCTTTAGTCTGTTTTCTTCTGCTACCACAAAATACAACAGACTGGGTAATTTACGAAGGGAAAGAATTTGTTTATCCCAGTTCTGGAGGCTGGGAAGTCCAAGAGCATGTTGCCGGCCTCAGTGAGGGCCTTCAGCTGCATCAGAGCATGGTGGGAGGGCAGCGAGCACTCGAGACAGAGCGGCACTGGCCAGACTCGCTTTATAACAACCCACTCTCTCCATAACCAGCCCACTCTTGCAGTAACGACATTAATTCATTCATGACCCAATCACCTCTTATTAGGCCCCACCTCACTCACCACACTGTCATGTCTGGGATCAAGTTTCCAACACATGAACTTTTGGGGGAATGCATTCAAACCACAGCAATAACTTTGAGCAGACGCTAAAAGGAAGCAAGGGGAACAAACCATAGGAAAAGATAGTTCCAGAAACAGGGAACTAGTTGTTCAGTGGAAAGGCCCTCAGGTGGGTATATGTTGGGCACATTCAAGTAAGACACTAGTGGGAGAAGGAGGATAAGGAATGCAGTGAGAGAGTTAGCAGGACGTGGTTATGGAGGACCCACTCCCACTGATGTCCAAAAGCAACCACAAACACAGCCCAATACACACATACGTAGTCACATTGAGGGCTGGGGTTTTTAGGGTTTCAGGTGGTGGTTGTTTACAAAAATGGGATTATAGTCTGGGCAAGGTGGCTCTCGCCTGTAATCCTAGCACTCTGGGAAGCCAAGAGTTTGCTTCAGGTGAGGAGTTTGAGACCAGCCTGAGCAAGAGCGAGACCTCGTCTCTACTAAAAATAGAAAAAAATAGCCAGGTGTGGTTGCGGTGCTTGTAGTCCCAGCTACTTGGGAGGCTGAGACAGGAGGATTGCTTGAGCCCAGCAGTTTGAGGTTGCTGTGACCTAGGCTGATGCCACAGCACTCTGCCCAGGGTGTCAGAGTGAGACACTGTCTCACACACACACAAAAAGAACCCAGTTTATAACCACTTCAAATCACACGGTGGTTGAACAATCCCTTTGGTTTCCAGCTAGCATATGTAAAAACATGCACTGGGTTGAAAATCACAATCCTTATGCACTCTAAACTGCCTTTTATAATACAATCTGGGTCATTATGAATTTGAAGTTACTAACACTGTATGGATCAGATTGAGGTGACTCTCCCTCTCTTGCTGACAGACTCCTGCAGTCACCCACATCCGTAATTTTAGAATAAGCAGTGATGGGGTGATCTTCATCTACTGTAATTGTAGGTGTCTAAAGAAATGAGCTCCCATGCTGCACATCCATCATTTCTCCTTCGAGTTGTTCTTCCAAAATGTCAACCAAGTTGAATCCTCAGCAAGACTCCATGGAATAATGATGGTCCCACACCCCCCTTGATGATGATATTTGAGACTGTTTTCTGTAGCAGGTGCTCTTGGGTTTTTTGTTAAGAGTAGCCACTGGTCCCAACACCCAGCTTTAAAAAAAAAAAAAAAAAAAAGAGTAGCCACTGGGCTCTAGGAAAGAGAGGTGAGGAAGAGAAGATGATATCGACTCCATCTTTCTCTTTGGACAAATGAACTACAAGAAGAGGTGGCAAGAGCTCACTCCTCATATGCATCCTTTAATGAGGACTATCCCATTTCGTCCCCAAAAGGAATGTTCAGTCCCACCAATGCTATATGAGTGCCATTTCCTGCTTAACCTCTTGCTAATAATGAATTTTAACAAATTTTAAAATATTGACAATTTCATAGTAAAAATGTTATCACATTGGCGAGTTCTCATTTCCCTAATTTTCTATGAATTTTTAAAAAAATTTTAAGTATACTTATATTTTTACTTATCTAATTTTATTTATTTATTTATTTATTTTTGAGACAGAGTCTCACTTTGTTGCCCAGGCTAGAGTGAGTGCTGTGGCGTCAGCCTAACTCACAGCAACCTCAAACTCCTGGGCTCAAGCAATCCTTCTGCCTCAGCCTCCAGAGTAGCTGGGACTACAGGCATGTGCCACCATGCCCGGCTAATTTTTTCTATATATATTAGTTGGCCAATTAATTTCTTTCTATTTATAGTAGAGACGGGGTCTTGCTCTTGCTCAGGCTGGTTTCGAACTCCTGACCTGGAGCAATCCCCCCTCCTCGGCCGCCCAGAGTGCTAGGATTACAGGCGTGAGCCACCGTGCCCTGCCATACTTATCTAATTTTAACCATGGCCTTCACCCACTAGATGCCAATTTTGGTGTGTGTGGGGGGGGTTGTGTGTGTGTGTATTTCGTTTTGTTTTGTTTGAGACAGGGTCTCACTCTATCACCCAGCCTGGAGTGCACGGGTGTCATCATAGCTCACTGCAACCTCAAACTTCTAGGCTCAAGCGATCCTCCTGCCTCAGCCTCCCAAGTAACTGGGACTCTAAGTGTACACCACCATGCTTAGCTAATTATTACTATTATTATTATTATTTTGTAGAGATGAGGTCTCACAATTGCCCAGGCTGGTTTTGAGCTCCTTAGATGCCAGTATTAACATTTCTCTCCTCCCAAGTCGTGAAAACCAACAATGCCTCCAGACTGCCAAACATCCCCAGGAAAGCAAAATCACCGATTTTCAACTAGAAGCTGAAGGATATTGAGATTACACCATGCAAAAAGAGCAGAACACAGAAACGACTGAAGAGCCAGTGTTATCTCAGTGAGACACCCTTCCTCTCTTAGCTTCTGTGACACCACACTCTTCTGGTCTTCGGCACCTTCTGAGTCACTCCTTCAAAGTGTCTTTTCCTGTACTTAAAACAAATTTCAGAGTAGCCCAGGGCGTGATCGTGGGACCTCTGCTCTCCACTTAAACTTACTCCTTTGGGGTTTTTATCTCGCTCTCCAGCTTTTTAAATGGCATTTCTATTGATAAACTCACAAATGTGTATCTGCCACATAAATAAGGTGCCTTCCAAGCCAATGGAGGAAAGGATAGTATTGGGACGACGACGGACTCCTCACATGGAGGAGAAATAAAGGTCATTGCTGTGGGAGGGCTGCCAGGTCTTGCTCAACCTTCTTGGGCACTGCCTTTAGTGCCAAGGGCCTTAGCCGTGCTCCCTTTTGAGCACCTACAGTGAGCGTAGGATTCTCAGGTAAGTCCCCTTCTACAGGTGACTCGAGCTGCCAGTACTCCAAGAAAGACCCACGGAGGGAGCGGGAACGTGCAGGGCGGCGGCGAAGGCCCACGAAGGCTGTGAGAGAGACCCCAGGGACTAAAGCCGGCAGGCCTGAGCGCTGGTAACGCGACCCTGGCCGGGTCAGCACAACCTGCGAGAGTAATCCTCGGATTCTGTGACACCGGCTAACCAACTGCGTCCGAGGGCGCGGGCCCCACCAAACCGAGCGAGAACCAATCGGGGGAGGAAAGTCGCAGCCTCGTTTTAAGCGACCAATCAGAGACCGCGGTGACCTATTATGACAACCTCGAAAACCAATGAAAACCTAGGATTCTCCCGACGCGCTCATACAGCGGAACGGTTTTTTTAAAAGGTACAAGTCAGAAGATAAGTCCGTAGCTGGATTATGGGATGTTACGTTTACAAAGATGGGCTAAGAAGATTGGAGAAAATTCTGGAAGCGAGCATGATAGTACAAATCCTTGCAGACGGCGTACTCGCAAGACTCGCCCCACCCCAGGGCCCCGACGCGGGCGCGTACGTGCTGCGCGCTGACGTCACACGCTAGGCCCCGCCCCGCCGGCCGTCCATATAGCATATCTCTGGCTCGCGCGCACACCATTGTGTGGCTGGACTCGGCCGCTGCTGCGGTGTGAGGCGCGTGTTCGGGCTCTCGCCGTCCCCGCACCCGCACCGCGGCTCCCGTCTTGCGGTCTAGTGTTCGGTAGCCTGCCTTTGGGCCCTTTGCCAGCCACGGACATGCCGCGCGTCTACATAGGACGCCTGAGCTACAACGTCCGGGAGAAGGACATCCAGCGCTTTTTCAGTGGCTATGGCCGCCTCCTCGAAGTAGACCTCAAAAATGGGTAAGTCGGGCTTGGGCGTCCACGTTCGCACCCAGCGTCCCGGGGCTGGCGGCGGCGGGGACACCGCAGGGAAAAGCGGCCAAGGCCGCGGCGCCGCGTGGCAGGGCCTCTAAGATGGCGGCAGCGCGGAGCCGCGGGAGTGCGCGGTGGGGCGCGGGCGCGCGCACGTGCGCGCCCCGGCTAACGACGCCCCCGCCGCCCCCAGGTACGGCTTCGTGGAGTTCGAGGACTCCCGCGACGCCGACGACGCCGTTTACGAGCTGAACGGCAAGGAGCTCTGCGGCGAGCGCGTGATCGTGGAGCACGCCCGGGGCCCGCGCCGCGATCGCGACGGCTACAGCTACGGAAGCCGCAGTGAGTCCCACCCCCGCGAGCTCCGCGCCCTTGGGGACCCTGGGGGGCGGGTGCAGGCACTAGGACGGGCGGGGTGGGGCCTCCCAGCCCGGGCAGGCGCGGGGGCCGGGGATCGTTTGACTCGGGTGTCCCCGGGCCCTGCTGCCTTCACGTCTGCCCGGGGCAGCCATGGGACGCCGGAGCGCGGGGATTGGGTCTGGGTGTTTGGTTTTGCTTTTGTCATTTGGCCAAGTTGGGAGCGGGGTGGCTTCTGGTCCCTTGTCAGCACTGCCATGGGTTCTGCCCACGAAAGAAGTAAGGGTTGGCTGTATTTGCTGTATCACCCTTACTTACTTGTCAGTGCATTAGCTAGAAATGTGGGAGTTTGGGGACAGGCTGGGGTGGAGGTGGGGTGGGGTGCGGGGGGGGGGGGNGGGGGGGGGGGGGGGGGGGGGGGGGGGGGGGGGGGGGGGGGGGGGGGGGGGGGGGGGGGGGGGGGAGGAGCCTAGGGTGTAGGTCTTAGAGTTACTGAAATTGGTGGGGGCCAAAGAAAATGCTATTTTAAAGTAATGTGGTATTGTACCACAAAGTAAATCTAAAGCCTTATGCTGTATTTAAACTAGTTGGGGCATGTTATTGGGAGGAGGTGGGGGGATTTTTGGTTATGTTAAATGTTTGATGTTGAAATTGTTGCATGTTGAATTCAAACTTTTTAACAAGTCCTTGATGTTTCAATTTGAAAGTGACCAATGGGGCTGAGGCTGTGTCCACTGAGGCTAAGATGACTGCCTTTCCTGATTGGCCTTGGCTTTTCCATACATTGTGTGACCCTTGCCCTATGACCCTTTGGCTGACCTTACCGGAAGCCATGACGACAGCAGCCTTTTGCCATTAGACGCAGGGTGATGGTGAGGATTCCAAGGGTTAGACAAAACTGGTTAATCTGAACTAGGTGACTGTTACCTTGCGTGTTTTGTGGCCAAACCACCACCAAAAACCTCACACTGTGATGTAAGTACTTAGTGTAACTAGTAAACATTTTTGTAAAATGTAGAAATGCATGTAATCAGTTAAGTTTTATATTTTACAATGTTCTGTAAAATAAAACTTAGCGAGGTAAATCGAATAAAGGAGCAGTCACTCTCTAACAGATTGTAGGAGAGGTTTAGTTGGATTTAGTCTTATTTGACTTGCCCTTAATTTAATTTATGGCAAATCACAAATGTATCAAAGGTTTAGCAATATAATAGCAAAGTCCTACTCCAGTAAATAAAAGTTGATATGTTTGTACTAACTTTCAAAAACGTTATGCATTTTTATCATTACAAAGCATCTAATCGTTTCCTTCATGTGATAAAGGTGGTGGAGGTGGATACAGCAGTCGGAGAACGTCTGGCAGAGACAAATACGGACCACCTGTTCGTACAGAGTACAGGCTTATTGTAGAAAACCTATCTAGTCGTTGCAGTTGGCAAGATTTAAAGGTATGTGTTGTGATTTGAGATCAAAATGATATTATTAGTGCATTAAGGGTCTTTTTGCACTTTTATTTCTGAGAATCATACAGTGTGTAAATTTTATCATTGGATTTCTTGGTCTGACCAGTCTTGTTTACTGTTTTAGGATTTTATGCGACAAGCAGGTGAAGTAACTTATGCGGATGCTCATAAGGAACGCACAAATGAGGGCGTAATTGAATTTCGCTCCTACTCTGACATGAAACGTGCTTTGGACAGACTGGATGGTACTGAAATAAATGGCAGAAACATTAGGCTTATTGAAGATAAGCCACGCACAAGCCATAGGCGGTCTTATTCTGGAAGCAGATCTAGGTAACATGTTGAAGGATACGGAGGGGGGGGAACAATATTTACCCATAAATAAAAAGCGTAACTGAGTAATTTTAGTTGTTGCTTAACTTGAACCTAAGCCAGCTTTCTGTTTGTAAGGCTGTATCTGTTATTTTTCTAGATAGCACACACATTGAAATGTACTGAGATGAAGATTTCATTGTCTTTCTTATAGGTCACGCTCTAGAAGGAGGTCACGAAGTAGGAGTCGCAGGAGCAGCCGCAGTAGATCTCGGAGTGTCTCCAAAAGTCGCTCCCGGTAAACAATGTGGTGTTTGATTTTTGTGAATATTACTGTAATTTATGGAGTATGTGTATGTTCTGAAAGGATTGAAAAAAATTGGCTTTTCTTGTCCAGATCCAGGTCTCGGAGCAAAGGTCGATCCCGTTCTCGATCAAAGGGGAGGAAATCTAGGTCAAAGAGCAAGTCTAAGCCCAAGTCTGATCGGGGCTCTCGGTCTCGCTCCCGAAGCAGATCTAAGGAGTATGAGAAATCTCGAAGCAGGTCTCGATCACGGTCTCGATCCCCCAAAGAAAATGGAAAAGGTGATATAAAGTCAAAATCCAGATCAAGGAGCCAGTCTCGTTCCAATTCACCCCTACCTGTTCCACCCTCAAAGGCTCGTTCTGTGTCCCCTCCACCAAAAAGAGCTACTTCAAGATCCCGTTCTAGATCTCGCTCAAAGTCAAGATCAAGGTCCAGATCAAGTTCCAGAGATTAACCCAGAACTCTACATTCTTTGCACACTATTACAGAACATTTTCCTACTTGCTTAGGCAGTTACTCTTCCATGTTTATACTTGGCCTCTTCTGCAAGAAGAATCTCTTGAAAACAGGGGCACAGAGAAATTTGATTTGTGGCCAAATTTGATGAAAAAGATAAGGTTCTAAGGAATGGTGGCATGAAGTCAGAGACCCTCTCTCTTCTTTGTAGAATTAAGATAACTTTGATTTTATAGCTTTTGAGCTAAAATAACTTTTGTAAAGATTAAGCTCATTTAGATTTTTTTTTTTTTAAGTATTTCAGCAGGATCTGCTGCAAGGGTTTTTTGTTGTTTTATTTGTTTGCTTATTTTTAAATTAACCGTTTCAAGCTTTGACTACTTAAGGCTTTAGAGGGAGAACCCAATTTTCAAATTATGTTGGCTTTTTATAAAGCTTGAGTTATGTAAGATTTAAATAAAAGTTTGCTACCAAGATGATTGCCTTATTTGAATAGGTCACTATTAAATTCCTTTAAATGTCAATATCTGCTATTTGTGGAAACAGTGTAAATTCTACTTAAGTGTAAAACAAGGCAAGCCTCAGACCAGCAATAAATTATTCAGTTTGGATAACATTTTGTGCTGTTACTCAAATTTGCCAAAGTCTTTATCTGCCCATTTAACAAGCTGGGTTAAAAATAAAAGATATTTTGTAGTCAATCTGTTAACAGTTTTACCTAGATTAATATTTAAATAATGAAACTTCTCAAACATTAATTTCAAGAAATAGCTCCTAATGCTTGAGATCTTGTTTAGATAATCCAATTTCTGAAAGTCAGTGTAGTGTTGAAGTGTGGTTCAATGATCTTTATGTTGTATGAAAACAAAAGTAGTCTTTCTTTGATCAGAAATTTAGTGTATTCAAAGTAGAAAAGTACATACTGCTTTTTCTGCTGAAAGATTGTTATATTTATGCAACAGATCCTTGGTGAAGTCAGTTGCTGAATAAAATTAGACCCGGGCTGTGGCTCATTCCTAGCATTCTGGGAGGCCGAGGCTGGAGTATCCCTTGAGCTCAGGAGTTTGAGTTTGCAGTGGGTTATGATGCCAGTGTACTCTACCCGGGCAACAGAGCAAGACTCTGTCTAAAAAAACAACGAAGTTACAGCCAGCAATCATTCCCCTTCTTTGTAGCTAGTGGGGTCATGTGGTAATTGGTTAGATCATCTTTGTAAATTCTATGCTTTGTGTAGTTTGGTTTGAAAAACAATTAAATGGGTAAACTAAAAGCTTTCTGTACTTTATTATGGATCAAGTGTAATGAATACTGTGGAAACCAAATTAGAATACTGCAAATTTGTAGGTGTTACTAGGTTAGCGGTTAGTCCATTCATTCATGAGCCTAATTAGTTGAAATTGCAGTTCAAGAAGTGAATTAACCTTATGATCCTTTCTTCAGATATTATTTCATTTAAAAGCACTTATTAACCTTGATCTGAAACCAAGATGTAGATTAATTGGCTCAGCTTTAATGTTAGGACCTGTCCCTGGTTAAGGTGCCATGGGTTGTATTGTAGTAGGGCATGGTGGTACACTACTCATTGTGCCACAGACATGACAGAAAGCTTGATACTGTAGGGTTGGTTTGTATGTTCAGTTAATCCAAAAACATGTCTAATAAAAGGCTGAGTGAAAAAATTTGAGTCAAATATCTAGGTGTCAGTCACAGCAGGTGAGAGAGTACTTGATAATGTGAAAAAGGCCTTGTTTTTAAGAAATTACTAGGCTTCCTGTTAAAAATCTTAAAGCTTAACCTTAGAAATACAATGCCCAAAAAGGTTGAGGTTTCCATTATCTTTTTTTCTTTGATACCTTTTTGTTTTAGATGTTTATAACAAATGGATTTATTTTTCCAATATAAACTTTAGAAGTTAAGGGAAGAAAATTATGTCTGTAATTATAGTTAATTATTTTGCCTATTGAAAGAAGTAATGACTTTTAAAAATTGGTTTTGACCAAAGTTCTCTTGTTTTCAGGGAAAGAACATAAAAGCTTTTTGAACCACAGCCTTTTAAGGAAGGGGGGAGCTTATTAAAATGTGAAGTTTGGCTTTCTGAAAGTATGCAACATCCTTCAGCTGGGCTCACTTCTGTTAATGTGACATCACATGGTAATGGGCAGGTTTGACTACATTGTTAGCTGCCCCAGAAAGTGGGTAATTGTACAGGTAAATGCCTGCACCCGTAAACATTTTCTAGTAATAGCAAAGACCAATTTGTTAAAAAGTCTAGTTTTACTCCATGCCTGTAGACCCAAGTCATTGGAGGCACTAAACTACTGTATAATGTCGGCCCACTTGAGAACATAGAGTTGACAAAATGTTTGGTTCCTTGCTAACTTGTGAGTAGAATCTGAATTGACAACATGCCACACACTCATCAGTGGCTAGATGAGTATTAAGTTGATACGGAGCAAAAGAGAATTGAGGAACATCTCGATTCCATTTTCTTTTACTTGGTAGTGTTTGTTGACATGCCGTAGTGCCTTTATGGCCAGTGTGAGTCCTGCCTACGTTGACTTTTACTTTCCCATTCTTGTGTTTGCCACCTTCCATCTCGGTGTCTTTTTTCTCCCAGTTTGTTAACCTATTTTATGCTTTATCAATAAAATACTTTTCTGAGGGAAAGGCTTGTTTTGAGTTTATTGTGTATTCCCACTTAGCACCAAATTCTTGGCAAATGGTTTTTTGAATTGGAGTTGCAGTTTGCAGGCCATTCCTGTCTCCAGTGTGAGAAAGGGATCTTGTTTTCAGTTCTTCAGAAACTAGTTTGGGATTAACATAGTAGATGGTTTATCTTGAATGAGTCATTAGCCCTTGTGCTTTTCAGGGTCATTGAAACATAAAACCTCATGCAAGCAGTGTGAAGATTAAAAGCTGATACATGAAAAGCTCTTAGAATATCATAATACTAACTGCTGTTATAAAGGATTAAATATACTAAATCTTTTTGCTAACTTGCTTTATTTTCATGTAGAATTTACTCATATCTTGTAATAGTTTGGACATTTTCTAATGCAATTATTTCTCAGATGAACTGGGAAGGTTTAATCATTTTTTCCTAAATTCTTAACCTAATTTTCTTAATTTGGACCTACAACTCTCTAAACTTTGATAATTCACATTACCAAACGTAAATTTACAAACCATCATACTTTTATTTACCTTGCTTTCAGAGAGCAGGGCTTTCAAACTTTAATTTCTGTAGCTATACCCAGTTTCAGTCAACAATAATTTGTTCATGTTATGAGTAGTATCCTACAACTTGTTTTTACTTAACATATGCTAATACGGAGACCTACTTTAAATGACTGACATACTGTTAAATGAATAAATTTTTTTTTTTTTTCAGCAAAAGTGTCTAGTAAGTGATCCTTTGGCTTATGTAGCAACATGAATTAAAAAATTATTTTCAGGCCGGGCGCGGTGGCTCACGCCTGTAATCCAAGCACTCTGGGAGGCCAAGGCAGGCATATTGCTTGAGGTCAGGAGTTTGAAACCAGCCCAACCGAGACCCTGTCTCTACTAAAAATAGAAATTAATTGACCAACTAAAAATACATGTATATGCAAAAAATTAGTCGGACATAGTGGCGTATGCCCATAGTCCCAGCTACTTGGGAGGCTGAGGCAGCAGGATTGCTTGAGCCCAGGAAATTGAGGTTGCTGTGAACTAGGCTGATGCCTCGGCACTCATTCTAGCCTGGGCAACAAAGTGAGACTCTGTCTCAAAAAAAAAAAATTACTTTCAACATACAGTATTGTACAAAAATGTTATATAAAAATACTATACAAAAATTTAAGAGTATAGCTCTTACAGTATAGCACCTAGTATAGTATTAATAATTATCAATTTACATGCTAATCTTTGAGCTTTTTCAGCCAGTGATGACTGTTAGTTTTGTTCCAGGACCTAACAATGACCACATTTTGAATAAGATGTATGTTTGTATCTTAAGATGATGTATGTATCCATTTACTGAAAGGATGATGAGTTAATGTAATTGGTCTTCTAGATCTTAAATAGCTTGGTTTAGATATGCCTGGCTATCTTAGAGGGGTCCCACACATGGCTCCTATTATGACAATGAAGTTTTTTACACTTTTCTGATCTTTGAAACATTTTTCAGAAGATGCAAAAGGGAGGTGTTACAGTAAGACCCACCTTTGACCCTTTGGAGGAAGTCAGAACTACTTGTCTCTTATGTGTCCTGGAGATGCTGTATGCAAATCTAGAAAAATTCACATTCCTCTGATAGTTTCATCACATAACTCATTTGAATTTTACAAAGGAAAAGTAATATTAAAGTTTATATTAGGAAGTTGTTTGTAATAATATACAGCCATGTATTTACCCCTATTTTGGAGATTATTTCTAAGAGTCATTAAGGTATTACAAGGCTTTGTAAGCAGAGGCAGAGTTTAAATTCCCATTGAGTTCCTAATAGCCCTAAAGCATTGAAATTCAATGCTTGTTTCAGAGACTCAATTCCTCTTAATGAAAATCTCTTGAAAGAAATTGGGTTAAAGAAGGCTCAAAAAATAGAATTTTTTGGTAGCTATTTTGATAGTTTCACACATGGGGAAGGAGGTGCAGGTGTAGTACAGAGATCTGTATTATTTTCTCATTCACCAATTATATTTTGTTTCACTTTTCATTTATATGTTTTTTTTGGAACCTGGCTCTGTAGCCTGAGTCTAGTCATAGCTCTTCAGGATGCTGAGGTGGAGGATCCCTTGAGCCTAGGAGTTTGAGATCAGCCAGGGCAACATAGCAGGACTCGTATCTCTTCAATTTTTTTCCTGAATCTGAAGGAGACATCGTACTCTTTTTTTTTTTTTTTTTTTTTTGGTTTTTTATTTTATTTTAGAGTATTATGGGGGTACAAGTGTTAAGGATATATATGTTGCCCATGCCCCTCCCCCCTTGAGTCAGAGCTTCAAGTGTGACCATCCCCCAAGTGTTCCACATCTCACCCATTATGTTTGTATATACCCATCCCCTTCTCCCCCTTCCCACCTGCCCGACACCCGATAAATGTTATTCCTGTATGTCCACTGAGGTGTTGATCCATTAATACCAATTTGCTGGTGAGTACATGTGGTGCTTGTTTTTCCATTCTTGACATACTTCACTTAGTAGAATGGGTTCCAGCGCTATCCAGGAAGACATCATGCTCTTTTATCCCTAAAAATGTGTGTATTTCCTGGGAATAGGGACAATATCTTACCAAAATCAGGAATTTAACATTGATGTAATACTGTTGTCTAATACACAGTTCATATTTAAATTTCATCCATTATCACCTTTCTATTTTTTTTCTCTTGGTTCTGGATCATTTGTTAAATTTTGTTGTCATAGCTCTTTTTTTGTTTGTTTTTTGAGACAAGAGTCTCACTCTGTTCCCCAGGCTAGACTGGTGCCCTGGCATTAGCTTAGCTCACAGCAACCTCAAACGCCTGGGCTCAAGCAATCCTTCTGCCTCAGCCTCTCAAGTAGCTGGGACTACAGGCATGCGCCACCATGCCCGGCTAATTTTTTCTCTATATTTTTAGTTGATCAATTAATTTTTATTTTTAGTAGAGACGAGGTCTTGTTCTTGCTCAGGCTGGTTTGGAACTCCTGACCTTGAGCAGTCCACCCACCTCAGGCTTCCCAGAGTGCTAGGATTACAGGCCTGAGCCACCATGCCTGGTCTGCTGTTACTTTTACCATACAGAATTTCAAACACCAGTGAGAATAGTACGATGTACCGCCCATTTACTAGTCTAGCTTTAACAATAGACACCTGTCCACTTCCTTGCCCAGATAATTTTGAAGGAAATCCTAGACATTTCATCTTTAGATGTTGGAGAAGTTAGGTCACTGTCCTGTAGCATTTTCCAACCTTGATTTTGCTGATTTTGATCTCATGGTGTCATTAAGAGTGTAATCCTGTATCTCTCATTTCCTGTAAATTGATAGAACTAGAGAAACAGTTTTCAAAGTTTGGTTCCCAGACCAGCAGTCTCAGCATTATCTGGGATGTCAGACGTTAGAAATACCACTTTCCTCAGGCCCCACCCCAGACTCTAAATCAGCAACTGTCCCTGGGCACAATGGCAAGTGCCTGTTGTGGCAGCTACTCAGAAGGTTGAGGTGGAAGGATTGCTTGAGGCAAGTTCAAGGCGATTGGGGCTGGGTGCGGTGACTCACACCTGTAATCCTAGCACTCTGGAAGGCTGAGGTGTGGGGATCACTCAAAGTCAGGAGTTCGAAGTCAGCCTGAGCAAGAGGGAGACCCATCTGTACTAGAAATAGAAAGAAATTAATTGGCCAACCAAAGATAATATAGAAAAAATAAGCCGGGCATGGTGGCACATTCCTATAGTCCCAGCTACTTGGGAGGCTGACGCGGAAGGATTGCTTGAGCCCAGGAGTTTGAGGTTGCTGTGAGCTAGGCTGATGCCACAGCACTTTAGCCTGGGCAACACAGTGAGACTCTGTCTCCAAAAAAAAGGCTATTGCACCTGTGAATACCCACTGCACTCTAGTCTGGGCAACATAGCAAGACCCCATCTCTAAAATAAAAAATTAAACTCTGGGTGGAACCCAGCAAGCCCCCAGGTGGTTCTGGTGCATGCTAAAATTTAAGACCCACTATTCTAGGGGCTTTATCAAATTCCAATTTTTTTTCAAGCCTACTTGGATATACTTTTTATCATAATGGCAGCTATTGATTGTCTTTGCCTAGATTTATTAAACCATGGACTCATGGCTTTAAACATTTATTTCCCTCCGCTACAGTTGTCCTTACCAATGTTACCTTATTCTTCAGTTAGGGGATTCAAATAAAAATGCTTCCCGAGTTCATTTGAAGCAGTCCTAATCTTGTTAGTTTCCTTGCTTTCTGGTTTGCTAAGATTTACAGGCTCATCTTGTACATTTGCAGTCTCAGATCTGAATTTAGCCATTTCTCCAAGGAGCCCTGGTTATTTTTAGTTGGAAATGGTATTTAGCAACCACAGTCTAAACCCTGGGGGTACTCATTGCTACTCGTTTGGTCACAGGCCTCTTCAGTAGACATAGCTAGGAAACCATTGCCTGATTCTCTCTCTAGCCTCACAGATCATGTTACCTTCTGGTCATATGAAGGTCCTGTTTAAGCTAAACACCCCTCAACCCTGTGTCTGTGCAGCAGTTTTGAATCCCCTAAACATCTGTTGTCTTCCTGTACTCTCACAGTGAGGCCACTGGTAGACAAAGCACTCCAGCCTTGGTCTGCCCTCAAAGTAGAGCAGTACGTGGCCTCCCCGCCCTAACAGATGCTTTCTCAGCTGGATTCTGGGCCATTTCCGGCTAAGTGGTGAGGGGATAAAAAGGAAACTTTCTCTAAGATCCCTGTAGAATCTTTTCTGCACCTTCAGAGGGCTTAAAGCAGATAATGTATCATCTTGCTCTGGGTAATGAGTAGAGGAAGAAGGAAAATTCAGAGCCTAAGTTGTGATGTGAGGCTAGAGTCTACAACAGCACTATAAATGGAATGAGTAATTAAGACCTTAAATTATAGTGCTTATCCACCTTTTGCCATAGATGACATTGTCTGCAGACCCAGCAGGAACTTAAGCCCAGACAACAGTGTTTATGGCTGTAATAAGATGATCAGTGCTCCCTGGTGTTTTCAGGAAGCCTTCAAAGAGTGTAGCACCCTGAACCACCATGGTCCAAACTCACATTCAGTAAACACTTATTAAAGACCTTACTGATGTGTGGTAGATATTACTGTCAGAAATAATTACTGTCGCCCCATTCTACCTTTATGAGCAGAGTATGTCCTATCCCTTGATTTTGGCCAATGGAATTTTAGCAGGTATGACATATTTGGTAGGCTGAATGGTGCCCTGCCTGGCATCTCCAAAAGGTCCACATTCTAATACGCAGAACTTGTGAATATGTAACCTTAAATGGTAAAAGGGACTTTGTAGATGTGATTAAATAAAAGTCTGGAAATGAGTTTATTCTGGATTGCCTGTCTGAGCCCAGTGTAATCATAAGAATCCTTATAAACAGGAAGGTTGCAGGATCAAAACTCAGAAAAAGTTGGTATGAAAATGGAAATGGAGTCAGATTGGAGATGCTGCACTGTTGGCTTTAAGGATGGAAGGAGCAATGAGACAAGCAAACAGATTCTCCCCAAAAGCCTCTGGAGGGAACAAAGCCCTGCCAACCCCCTGATTTGGCCCAGTGAAACCCGTTTCTGAATTTTTTTTTTTTTTAAAGAATCTGAAAGTCTAGGTACAGTGGCTCATGCCTGTCATCCCAGCACTTTGGGAGGCCGAGCAGGGAGGATTACTTGAGGCCAGGAGTAGAGACTCCGTCTCTACAAAAAAATTAAAAATTAGCCAGGCATTATGGCACGTACCTATAGAACTATCTGCTCAGGAGGCTGAGACAGAAGGATCACCTGAGCCCAGGAGAGTGAGATTGCAGTGAGCTATGATCACACCAGTGCACTCCACCCGGGATGACAAAGCAAGACCCTGTCTCTTAAAAAAAAAAAATCCGAAAGACAATCATGTCAGACTTTTTATCTCCATCCAGAATCTGAAGATAATAAATTTGTGTTGTTTTTAGCCACCAAATTTGTTACTTAATTTGATGACTTACGAGGATTCTTATTAAAACTGGGCTAGGTCTGCTTTGTATATCCTTGAAAGAAAAACAAAAAAAATTTTTAAAAGACAAAAAGAAAAAAAACTGGGCTAGGGCCAGGCCTGGTGGCTCATGCCTGTAATCCTAGCACTTTGGGAGGCTGAGGTGAGAGGATTGCTTGACCTCAGGAGTTAGAGACCAGCCTGAGCAAGAGTGAGACCCTATTTCTACTATACATAGAGAGAAATTAACCAAACAACTAAAAATAGAAAAAATTAGCCAGTGGTACGTGCCTGTAGTCCCAGCTACTTGGGAGGCTGAGGCAGGAGGATCACTTGAGCCCAGGAGTTTGAGGTTGCTGTGAGCTAGGCTGACAGCCATGGCACTCTAGCCCAAGCAACAAAGTGAGACTCTGTCTCAAAAAAAAAAAAGAACTGGGCTAGTTACTGGGCCCAATGTCAGTGCAAAAAAAAACTAAACAAAAAACTGGCTATAAGGACAGGATGGATGACAGTGGGTAGGAGCAAGGAGAAAGCCTTTTGTCAGCGTTTTATGTAAGCCTTGAGAACTAAAGGACTCAAAAATGGTAGAAATTGGCCTGGCACAGATGCTCACGCCTGTAATCCTAGCACTCTGGGAGGCCGAGGCAGGCGGATTGCTCGAGGTCAGGAGTTCGAAACCAGCCTGAGCAAGAGCGAGACCCCATCTCTACTATAAATAGAAAGAAATTAATTGGCCAACTAATATATATAGAAAAAATTAGCCGGGCATGGTGGCGCATGCCTGTAGTCCCAGCTACTTGGGAGGCTGAGGCAGGAGGATCGCCTGAGCCCGGGTGTTGGGGGCTGCAGTGAGCTATCATGATGCCACTGCACTCCAGCCTGGATGACAAAGCAAGACCCTGTCTCTTAAAAAAAAAAAATCCGAAAGACAATCATGTCAGACTTTTTATCTCCATCCAGAATCTGAAGATAATAAATTTGTGTTGTTTTTAGCCACCAAATTTGTTACTTAATTTGATGACTTACGAGGATTCTTATTAAAACTGGGCTAGGTCTGCTTTGTATATCCTTGAAAGAAAAACAAAAAAAATTTTTAAAAGACAAAAAGAAAAAAAACTGGGCTAGGGCCAGGCCTGGTGGCTCATGCCTGTAATCCTAGCACTTTGGGAGGCTGAGGTGAGAGGATTGCTTGACCTCAGGAGTTAGAGACCAGCCTGAGCAAGAGTGAGACCCTATTTCTACTATACATAGAGAGAAATTAACCAAACAACTAAAAATAGAAAAAATTAGCCAGTGGTACGTGCCTGTAGTCCCAGCTACTTGGGAGGCTGAGGCAGGAGGATCGCCTGAGCCCGGGTGTTGGGGGCTGCAGTGAGCTATCATGATGCCACTGCACTCCAGCCTGGATGACAAAGCAAGACCCTGTCTCTTAAAAAAAAAAAATCCGAAAGACAATCATGTCAGACTTTTTATCTCCATCCAGAATCTGAAGATAATAAATTTGTGTTGTTTTTAGCCACCAAATTTGTTACTTAATTTGATGACTTACGAGGATTCTTATTAAAACTGGGCTAGGTCTGCTTTGTATATCCTTGAAAGAAAAACAAAAAAAATTTTTAAAAGACAAAAAGAAAAAAAACTGGGCTAGGGCCAGGCCTGGTGGCTCATGCCTGTAATCCTAGCACTTTGGGAGGCTGAGGTGAGAGGATTGCTTGACCTCAGGAGTTAGAGACCAGCCTGAGCAAGAGTGAGACCCTATTTCTACTATACATAGAGAGAAATTAACCAAACAACTAAAAATAGAAAAAATTAGCCAGTGGTACGTGCCTGTAGTCCCAGCTACTTGGGAGGCTGAGGCAGGAGGATCGCCTGAGCCCGGGTGTTGGGGGCTGCAGTGAGCTATCATGATGCCACTGCACTCCAGCCTGGATGACAAAGCAAGACCCTGTCTCTTAAAAAAAAAAAATCCGAAAGACAATCATGTCAGACTTTTTATCTCCATCCAGAATCTGAAGATAATAAATTTGTGTTGTTTTTAGCCACCAAATTTGTTACTTAATTTGATGACTTACGAGGATTCTTATTAAAACTGGGCTAGGTCTGCTTTGTATATCCTTGAAAGAAAAACAAAAAAAATTTTTAAAAGACAAAAAGAAAAAAAACTGGGCTAGGGCCAGGCCTGGTGGCTCATGCCTGTAATCCTAGCACTTTGGGAGGCTGAGGTGAGAGGATTGCTTGACCTCAGGAGTTAGAGACCAGCCTGAGCAAGAGTGAGACCCTATTTCTACTATACATAGAGAGAAATTAACCAAACAACTAAAAATAGAAAAAATTAGCCAGTGGTACGTGCCTGTAGTCCCAGCTACTTGGGAGGCTGAGGCAGGAGGATCACTTGAGCCCAGGAGTTTGAGGTTGCTGTGAGCTAGGCTGACAGCCATGGCACTCTAGCCCAAGCAACAAAGTGAGACTCTGTCTCAAAAAAAAAAAAATGGTAGAAATTAATAAGATTAGAGTACTTTATTTTTATTTTTTTTAGAGCTGGAAAGAAAGAAAAATTAGAGTACTTTAATGTGGTATTTCACAGTATATAACATCTTTAAAATCAGTAACCTGAGGATACTGTGTACCAGATCCTTATGTCCAGTTCATTTCGTTAACCCATACAGACTAGTAAATACTAGTCTTTTTTTTTTTTTTTTTTTTTTTTGAGACAGAGTCTCAC
The DNA here is from genome assembly GCA_008750895.1 of Mirza zaza. Classification (NCBI taxonomy): domain Eukaryota; kingdom Metazoa; phylum Chordata; class Mammalia; order Primates; family Cheirogaleidae; genus Mirza; species Mirza zaza. Next base: position 51,167 of record VSMD01022656.1, read on the forward strand.
TTTATTGCCCAGGCTAGAGTGAGTGCCGTGGCGTCAGCCTAGCTCACAGCAACCTCAAACTCCTGGGCTCAAGCGATCCTTCTGCCTCAGCCTCCCGAGTAGCTGGGACTACAGGCATGTGCCACCATGCCCGGCTAATTTTTTCTATATATATTTTAGTTGGCCAATTAATTTCTTTCTATTTATAGTAGAGATGGGGTCTCGCTCTTGCTCAGGCTGGTCTCGAACTCCTGAGCTGAAAGGATCCGCCCACCTCGGCCTCCCAGAGAGCTAGGATTACAGGCTTGAGCCACCGTGCCCGGCCAATACTAGTCTTACTTGTGCTTATACACATACCCACACTCCTGCTGGGACAATTTAGACATGTAAATACCAGAGCAGTACATAGAACTATATCCTCAAATTGAACCACACTCAAGTTTTCAGGGCAACTGCTATGTAAACAATAGTAGCATCATCCACATGATCAGTCTGTGCCAGCACCTTGGGCCTGCGTTGAGGCCACATCTCATACATCCCACAACTCGTTAATGAGGATAAAATGGTATTTTAATGATGAGAAAATGAAAACAATTACATCAGTACGGCATTTCTTCCCCACCCCCAGGTCCCCATTTGATAGCCGTGGCATCCACCTAACTCACAGCAACCTCAAACTCCTGGGCTCACTTAAGTGATCCTCTTGCCTCAGCCTCCCCAGTAGCTGAGACTACAGGTACGTGCCACCACACCCAGCTAATATTTCTGTTTAGTAGAGTCGGGGTCTCCCTGTTGCTCAGGCTGGTCTTGAACTCCCAACCTTAAGCAATCCTCCCACCTCAGCATCCAGAGTGCTAGGATTACAGGCTTTTTCTCTTTTTTTTGAGACAGATTCTCACTTTGTTGCCCAGGCTAGAGTGCTGTGGCGTCAACCTAGCTCACAGCAACCTCACACTCCCCAGCTCAAGCCATCCTCCTGACTCAGCCTCCCAGAGTGCTAGGATTACAGGTGTGAGCCATCGCACCCAGCCTAATTCTCTATTTTTGTAGAGATAGGGTCTCCATATGTTTCCCAGCCAGGTCTGGACGCCTGGTCTGAGGTATCCTCCTGCCTCAGCCTCCCATAGTTCTGGGATTACAGGTGTGAGCCACTGCACCCAGTTTGAGCCACCACAAGGGTCTGATAGCTCTATTTCTAAACTCAGCCACTTCCTCTCTTTCTGTAAGAAATGAAAAAAGAAAAGAAATGCCCTTTAGTTCTTCCCTTTGTTTGTATTACTAACTCATCAACAAAACAAAAGCCTCTCCTGGTTAGCCACTGCCCCCTACCCCAAAGGGAGTGGGGGCCGGACAGTGGCTCATGCCTGTAATCCTAGCACTCTGGGAGGCTGAGGCAGGAGGATTGCTCAAGGTCAGGAGTTCAAGACCAGACCGAGCAAGAGGGAGACCCCGTTTCTACTAAAAATAAAAAGAAATTAATTGGCCACCTAAAATTATATAGAAAAAATTAGCTGGGCATGGTGGCACATGCCTGTAGTCCCAGCTACTCAAGAGACTGAGGCAGGAGGATTGCTTGAGTCCAGGAGTTGGAGGTTGCTGTGAGCTAGGCTGACACCACAGCACTCTAGCCCAGGCAACAGAGAATCTGCCTCCAAAAGAAAAAGGGAGGGGAATAATGATGCCTGCAGTTTCTAAATCCTGTTTCTTGGGTGTGGCTGGCTGGTTCCTTACTTTGGGCAAGACTACAGTAAATCCTCACTTAACATCTATGCAGGGCGGGGCGCAAGAGGGAGACCCCATCTCTACTAAAAATAGAAAGAAATTAATTGGCCAACTAAAAATATATAGAAAAAATTAGCCAGGCATGGTGGCGCATGCCTGTAGTCCCTGCTACTTGGGAGGCTGAGGCAGCAGGATTGCTTGAGCCCAAGAGTTTGAGGTTGCTATGAGCAAGGCTCACACCAAGGCACTCTATCCCGGGCAACAGAGATTCTATTTAAAAAAAAAAAAAAAAAGAAACAAAAAGTTAGCCGGGCATGGTGGCTCGCACCTGTAGTTCCAGCTACTCAGGAGGCTGAGAGTAGAGGATTTCTTGAGCCCAGGAGTTCAACACCAGCCTGAGAAAGAGCGAGACCCCGTCTCTATAAAAATAAATAAATACAATCTAGCCTGGTGTGGTAGCACACATTGTGGTCCAGCTACTCTGGAGGCTGAGCCAAGAGTTTGAGGTCACAGTGAGCTAAGATCCCACCACTGCATTCTAGCATGGGCAACAGTGTGAGAACCTGTCTCTAAAAAATACATAAATAAAATTTTTTTTAAAAGGCGATCTTTTAATATGCCCCTGTGGTCCACAATATGGCCAGAAGGATATCAAGATCCTCAAGAGGCTGAGGGCGGTGGCTCATGCCTGTAATCCTAGCACTCTGGGAGGCCAAGGTGGGTGGATTGTTTGAGCTCAGGAGTTCAAGACCAGCCTGAGCAAGAGCGAGACCCCATCTCTACTAAAAATACAAAGAAATTAATTGGCCAACTAAAAAAAAAAAAAAATATATATATATATATATATATATATACACACACATATAAATTAGCCAGGCATGCCTGTAGTCCCAGCTACTTGGGAGGCTGAGGCAGGAGGATCGCTTGAGCCCAGGAGTTTGAGGTTGCTGTGAGCTAGGCTGACGCCATGGCACTCACTCTAGCCTGGGCAACAGAGTGAGACTTTGTCTCAATAATAAAAAAATAAAAGATCCTCAGGAATAATTTGGAGGTTGCCAAGGACTTGTTTAAAAGTGTTTGTTTTCAAGTCCGGCTGAGAACTCTGACATTTACAAGAAAAAAAAAAAAAAAAAGGAAAAGAATAAAGCACAAAATCTGCTTTCAGGCACATTGTTTAGTGTCATGCATTTGTATGATTATTGTATACTTTATGGATTTTTTATTTTGCAATAATTTGTATTCATTCATTTTCCAAGTTCAGGGTCATGGGTTGCCAGAGCCTATCTCAGCAGCTCAGGGGCTCAAGGCTGGAGCCAACTGTAGACAGATCGCCATTCCAACTCAGGGCGCACTCACACGCCCACACTCACTCCTGCTGGGACAATTTAGACAGGCCGGTGGACCCAGTGTGCACATCCTTGAGATGTGGGAGGAAACCAAAGTACCCAGAGAAAACCCATGAGGACATAAGGAGAATGCGCAAACTCCACACAGACAGCAGCCCCAGCTGGGAATCAATTTTTGCCTTTGTCAACCTTACAACAAAATGATGTGAAAGGAAATGATGCTATGCCAGGACCTGCCGTAACTAGCCAGTAAGCCAGTAGATTGCATCTTCATACTCACTGTCATTTCATGTGCAAATAAGAAATCCAAAGAAGGAGAGATCCATTTTTTTTTCTTATCAAAGGTAGATTTTTTTAATGGTTTTTATTTCACTATCGTCTTTCCTGGGCAAAGTAGAAGTTCAAATCAAAAGTTAGATGAAAGTTACTTTAAAGTTCAAAGAAAGGAACAAATGAACTTTTCTTTTGAGAGCCTCTTTTGTGGCAGGTGCTTGCTATTCATTTGCTACTGGAAATACCAAGATGAATGCAATGGGAGCTGGTGACCTTGTGCGCTGTACCAAATAAAGACTCTCAGAAATACCACCTGAGTTTCTCCAGGCTGGAGTAAATGTCTACCATCATCTTGTCCTGTCTCTTATCTGATGCTTCAGTTGACTGTTGCTTTTATTATTCTTTTTCTTTTCTTTCTTTTTTTTTTTTGAGACAGGATCTCACTTTGTTGCCCAGGTTAGAGTGCCTCGAACTCCTGGGCTCAAGCAATCCTCCTTCCTCAGCCTCCCAAAGTGCTGGGACTATAGGTGTTGAGCCACCGCACTGGGCTGGCAGTTGCTTCTTAATATCCTTTCTGTTTATCTAGCGCATCATACCTGGAACCCTACAGTGCATTTTTTTAAGGACCTGAGTTATTATAAAGGGCTTTATTGTACTGAGCCGTGGCTGTCACACCATTGTCTGTTTTCTGATTCCTCTGTTCTTTCCTTCATGTACCTTGTACAGCATTAGGCGAAAGAGGCAAATAGCCCAGATTCCCAGACTCAAGCAGCTTGTGGGTTCAAACAAGGCCCTGCAGCCCCTCCAGTATGAATGCAGGCTCAGGAACCAAAATTCTGGCTGCAAGACCCACAATGACTTAATCTCACTGTTAAAACAAAATTTATGGGAGGCCACGGTTTTGTACTAGCTCCTGCACTGGGCCCCAACAGAACAGACCAAACCAAAATAGAATTACTAATGCTGAAGTTCTGTGTCACCAAATTGAACAACTAACTTGTTTTTCTGATCTTCCAAGAAATCAGTAGAGATGACAGCCAAATCCTCAAACAGACCAGTGTTAGCCTGTATGATAAGGAAGTTCCCTCTGCTTTAACCCTTACAACGAAAGTTACCAGAAGTAACCTGATGTTAACCAATATGCTTTTTGTATTATGCTATTTCCTTGTTGCTACCCAAGCTACCTTATAAAAATTGGCTATTCTGCCATGCCCAATGGAGCATCTTTTCTAAATCTTTAGATGAGACGCTGCCTGATTCATGAATCACCAATAAAAGCAAATTAGACCTTTAAACTAAATTTGTTGAAATTTTGGTTTTTCATATCACTCAACAGTAAGAAAGAGACAAGCAGCCCCTGGCAGCTGGGAGCTGGCCTGGCACTCACTGCTGAGCCTTGGTGTTCTGTCGAATATACACATTTTCATAGAACACCAACATCAGACAGGACTGTTCTAAGACCACAGTGGAATGAGATGAAAGCAAATCTATTCCATGATCATGTCTGAGCACAAATGAAACGAAGAACATGTCTAAACCTCAAAAGGACCAAACATACCCTTAGGCTGGCTACTATGAGTCACAAGATGTTTTTACCAATTTTAGGCGTATCCCTGCTCTGTATTTCCTACCTTCTAGAAAATATTAAGATAGCAAGTCGGCCGGGCACGGTGGCTCACCCCTGTAATCCTAGCACTCACTCTGGGAGGCCGAGGTGGGTGGATTGCTCGAGGTCAGGAGTTCAAAACCAGCCTGAGCAAGAGCGAGACCCTGTCTCTACTATAAATAGAAAGAAATTAATTGGCCAACTAATATATATATATATATAGAAAAAATTAGCTGGGCATGGTGGCGCATGGCTGAGGCAGCAGGATCGCTGGAGCCCAGGAGTTTGAGGTTGCTGTGAGCTATGCTGACGCCACGGCATTCACTCTAGCCTGGGCAACAAAGTGAGACTCTGTCTCAAAAAAAAAAAAAAAAAAGATAGCAAGTCATAAAATTACTCCTTCTTCCTAACAACACTCAATCTAAAGCAAAGCCCTGCTTCCTAGAACCCCCTTCAAACTCACCTGACACCATATTTGCCATTTTTAATACCTACATTTTGCTGGGATATCCCTCACGTGTGCTAACCCGGGGATTCCGTGTTTCTGGAAGTCCTTAAGAGGAACCTCTGATGTGCTCTAATGCTGTGGGAAACCTACCTGTATTACTCCCTAGTGGCCTGAGGTCTCAGCTGAGATGGTTGGAGGTAGGGAAGGCGACAGTGACAGAAACTACCCCAGGTAGTGCAGAGGCAGCTAAAGAGGACAGGGAGAGGGTGAGTCCTGGCTTTGCTGTGTACTAGCTTGTGAGACTGGTGACCTCTCTGAACCTGACAGTTCTCACCTCTAAGATGGAGCTTACAAGGCCAAACACAGTGGCTCACACCTGTAATCTTAACACTTTGAGACGCCAAGGCAGGAGGATGGCTTGAGGTCAGGAGTTCAGACCAGCCTTGGCAACATAGCAAGATGCTGTCCCTAAAAAAAAAAAAAAAAATTTAGCCAGGTGTGGTAGTGTGTGCCTATAGTCCTAGATGGTCAGGAGGCTGAGGCAGAAGGATTGCTGGAGCCCAGGAGTTTGAGGTTGCAGTAAGCTATGATCATGCCACTGCCCTCTAGCCCAGGCAACAGAGCAAGACCCTGTCACAAAAAACAACACAAAGCAAAAAACAAAAATGAAAGAACATCAAAATTCAGGGAACTGGTGAGGATTAAAAGCACAAAGCATAAAATTGTTTTGTAGAACTGGACTCTATGTCCTGGATTCTGGCACAGGACAAGATCATGACATTTCCAAGATCCCTAGCAAAATGCCCTATTTAAATAAAAAAAAATGTTAAACTGATTTTTTAAAAAGCTGCTACTCTGGTTAAAGTAGGGAAATTCCTTGGAATTCTCCCCACTAGGCACCTCTGGCTACTTTCCCCAAACATTCATCCTTTGTTTTTTTCAAATTATATCCCTAGAAATATGGCCCTAAAATTCCTGGTTTATACATTATGCTACTCAAAATACCTGAGTATTCCACAAATGAAATCTAATTTCATCTATGTCATTAAATCACATAGGTTGAATCCTGTCATACAAAATTTATGTAGTCATTTAATTAAACAGGAATTTGTCAAATCAAATGCTGCTTCAACCTTTGCAGGGCCATTGGCTGTCATGTGACACACCCTGCAGTACAAAGTTGCTCACAAAACTGCTTAGATGAGTTGAGCTGCCTGAGCTGTCAAGAGCTTCTGGGGGGTCACACACTCCAGAAACATCCTGACCTGGTGCTTTCCAACTCTCCAAGATGCCATCTGTAACCTTAGGATCAGTAGCATGACATATGTATGACCCACATCCTCTATGCCTGCATAATTTGTCTATTCTGGGAATTTTTTTTTTTTTTTTTTTGGAGACAGGTTCTCTCTCTGTTGCTTGGGCCAGAGTGCAGTGGTGTCATCATAGCTCACTGCAATCACAAACTTCTGGGCTCAAGTGATCTTCCTGCCTCAGGAGGTTATCTTTCTGTCCTTTTGATGTAGGCATTTAAGGCTATGAATTTTCCCCTAAGGAATGCTCTTGCTATGTCCCAAAGATTTGGATAGATTGTGTCCCCTTTGTCATTCGTTCAGCTTAAAAAATTTTTTGATTTTCCATCCTTAATTTCATTCTTATTTATTTATTTATTTATTTGAGACAGAGTCTCATTCTGTTGCCTGGGCTAGAGTGCCGTGGCATCAGCCTAGCTCACAGCAACCTCAAACTCCTGGGCTCAAGCAATCCTTCTGCCTCAGCCTCCCGGACTACAGGCATGCGCCACCATGCCCGGCTAATTTTTTCTATGTATTTTTAGTTAACCAATTAATTTCTTTCTATTTTCAATAGAGACGGGGTCTCACTCTTGCTCAGGCTGGTTTTGAACTCCTGACATTGAGACATCCGCCCACCTCGGCCTCCCAGAGTGCTAGGATTACAGGTATGAGCCACCACACCCAGCCCTTAATTTTATTCTTGATTCAATAATTGTTCAGCAGTAAGTTGTTTAATTTCTATGACTTTGTGTAGGTTTGAGTCTTTCTCATGTGCTTGATTTCTAGTTTTATTTTGCTGTAGGCTGAGGAGACACATGGTATGATTTTTATTTTATTTATTTATTTAGAGATAGAGTCTTGCTCTGTTGCCTGGGCTAGTGCCATGGCATCAGCCTAGCTCACAGCAACCTCAAACTTCTAGACTCAAGCCATCCTTCTGCCTCAGCCTCCCGAGTAGCTGGGACTACAGGCATGTGCCACCATGCCCGGCTAATTTTTTCTATATATTTTTAGTTGGCCAATTAATTTCTTTCTATTTTTAGTAGAGATGGGGTCTCACTCTTGCTCAGGCTGGTCTTGAACTCCTGAACTTGAGCGATCCTCGTGCCTCGGCCTCCCAGAGTGCTAGGATTACAGGCATGAGCCACCATGCCTGGCCTAAATTTTTTTTTATATGAAGGGGTGAGGGGTGTGAGGAGGGGTGCTCTGTTTCCTTGTTTGTTTTTGCTGAGACAGAGTCTCACTCTGCCACCCTGGGGAGAGTGCAGTGGCGTCATTGTAGCTCACTGCAACCTACAACTCCTGGGCTCTAAGTGATCCTTCTGCCTCAGCCTCCCAGGTAGCTGGCACTATAAGTGCATGCTGCAATGCCTAGCTGTTTTTTTCCTTTTCTTTTCTTTTTGGTAGACATGGGGTCTCACTCTTGCTCAGGCTGGTCTCAAATTCCTAAGCTCAAGCAATCCAACCACGTCGGCCTCCCAGATCACAGGTGTGAGCCACCATGCTCTGCCATCACTTGAGGAAAGGATTGGACTTGCTCACTTGCTCCTGAAGACAGACTGGTACCAGCAGAGCAAATTCTGGCTATATGAGGCAGAACCTTCCCCACATCACTTCAACTTGGGAGGGGCTCTTCATTCCTGAAGGTGTTCAAGCAAGAAATCCAGGCATTAAGACCACCAATATAGGCTGGGCGCAGTGGCTCACACCTGTAATCCCAGCCCTTTGGGAGGCCAAGGTGAGAAGATCGCTTAAGGCTAGGTGTTTGAGACCATCCTAGGCAACACAGACCGTATCTCTTAAAAAAAAACCACGAAGACCACCAAATACTGTTAATTGGCAGAAAAATGTCTCAGCAACTCAAATCCGTGTTAGTTGTTTGTTCCTAGGTCCTACTAGCTCAATTCCCACTTGTCTGTCTTAATCACTATCTAAAAGAAACATTTGTTCCTGAGAAGCCATGTGTTTGTGTAGGTTCCCCACTTTCTTTTAATCTTCTCAATACCTAAAATAAACCTTTTGGAATCTAGAACAAGCACAGTCTGGGTAGAGATGAGAGAAAACTGGGCGGATGGTTGTGTGTGTACTGGTGTAGAAAGAGGCTTCCATTGTTATGGCAACCAGCATCCTTAACTGATGCAATCCTGTTCCCAATAATACGAGATGTGATTAAAAATTGACATTGCAGCACGGAAGAACACATGCAATGCGTTGGCGTGGCAATCAGAATAGTTACAATTCTGCATACATTTAAATCTGTTGATCACAACAATTTAGAGGATTTGCTCACAATTAATTAGGAACCCTTTTCTCATCTGAACTGGTAGTCATGAGCCTGGAGGTCTGACCTGTGGCCATGACCTAAGACCAAGTAGGCCTCAAATTCCTTTTCTGTAGCAATAAGAAATTAAACTAAATCATTAGTGTGCGAGAGGGGGCTGGGACTCTGGACTGTACCAAGAGTTGGCCTATTGTCATCTGCATGCAGTACGTCATTTAATCAGTCAACTGATACTTACTGAGCACTCATTCTGTGCCTAGCTCTAGCTCTGTGGTAGGCACTAGGGCCACAAAACCTAGTGTTTCCTTCCGTCTTGGAGTTTGCACTCTCTTAATCTCTTGAATTACTCAAATCTTTGTGAAGTTACAGCCGCGGGATGTGTAAGAAAGACAGGTATTTTGTGTTACCAGAACCAATAACAAGACTTGACCAGGTAGAGACCAGGCAAAGAAACTGCAGCTCAAAGGAGCTGTGACTTGCTCAAGGCAACATCACGACTGGAACCATTACTGAAAACAACCGTATGCCACAAATTAGGTGACAATCTTTACAACTGTGGAAATGGACGACCAGGAGGATAAAGAGATGTCCCCGGGTCACACCATCAGCCAAGGGCAGTGGGGTCACCTAAATGCAGGTGCAGCTGATGCCGCCCTTTATGCCAGACAGGGCCAGGACTAGAAACCATGCCACACCCACGAGTTTCCTTCCCTCGGTCGCACGCGCCCTTCACCCTTCCCCGAGGCGGTTTAGTGACGCTCCAGGGCTCCCCTTCTCCAGGCGGAGGCCAGGCGCCGTGGAAGGCGGTGGGCTGAGCGGCCACCCGGCTGGGGTGCGCGCGGGGTGCAGCCTTGTCTTTGTCACCCATCACTCAGACCGGGGCCCCACCAGGCTCCTTCCTCCAGCTCGGCGGTCCCCGCGCCCGCTGCGCGCGGCGGGCTGGGAGGTAGGGGGTGAGGGGCAGGAAAAATCCCGGCCCGCCTCCCCGGCGCAGCAAACCGGGCCCAGGGGGAGGGGGCGTTAGGTCGGCACAGCTAGGGCCTCGAGGGCAGGCGCGAGGCGGCACGCGAGCCCGGGCCTGCGCCGGCGGCCCGGCCCGGCGCGCCGACTCGGCGCTCTGCGTCCTGCGGGAAGGCGGGCCCGCCCCCCTGTGCGCGCAGGCGCGCCGCGCCCCGCTCGGACCGCGGCTCGGCGCCGGGCGGCCACCGGCGGGCCTGGCAGGTAAGCGTGCCGCCGCGGCCCGGGCCGCCCAGCGCCGCCGGTGCTCGGGTCCGCGGCCCGCGCCCGGCCCCTTCCGGGCGCCTCCGGCGGGGCGCGGCCGGGGCGCAGGCCCGGGAGGCGCGCGAGGACGGCGGGCGGGCGGGCCGGCGGGCGGGCGGGCGGGCGGGGCGCGCCGGGGCTCGCGGTCCTGCGGGTTGCTGCGGGCTGCGGTCCCGCGGGGCGGGCAGGGCGCAGGCTTCGCTTGCGGAGAAATGCAGTCCTTCGAGAGTTCTTCATTAATGGCAGGGGGGGCATGGAAGGCGGGGCGTTGGTTTTCTTAGGAAATGGGTCATTTGGCAAACTTTCCTACCGTTAATCGTCAGTTTTTATGATGGCAAATGGAATTTTTTTCTTTTTTCCTTTTTTCGACGTAAAAGGGAAAAATAAAAAGAATTCCGCCATTTTGGTGTTTTAAAAGTAACCGTTCTGCGGAGCTGGCGGATCAGTGCCCGCCCCGCCCGCTGCTGTCTGTCGCAGTCCCGCGAGTCGGGGGGCGCGTCCCGACCCTGGGCTCCCGCCGGCTCCCGCGTCCCACCCGCAGGGCCGAGGCCCCAAGTTTGTGGCGCTCCATCTCCCTGGGGCTCTGTGTGTGTTGGCCTCAGGGTATTTGTTTAGGGCACGGGGTCCCCACCCCGAGCACCTAGAGCAAGAGCATTTATTGGGCGCCTTCGTATACAAGGTCTTTGAGGGCAGGGGATAGGGGAAACCTTAGCAGACAGAAAACACACCCGGACACATTCATTCAATAAATGTTTATTGAGCATCTGCTATGTGCACCCCCTGGGCTGGGGATACAATGGTTGTTTTAGGTCGGGTTCCCTGGAAACAGACTCTGATAGGGAGGCCTGAGTGTAGATTAATCGGAGTGCCCTTGGGAATATCACCTGTAGGGGAGGGAAGACAGGGGTGGCAGGGCTTGGACAGAGGAAGGGGTTGAACCGCTGATGCATTTTCAACAGAGGCTTCAGCCTGACCCAAGGGAGGCCCTGAAACTGAGATGGCCCTGCAGAGAAGTCCCAAATTAAGGCAAGGGGTGGGGCCTTTATACCCCATATCAACTAACCATTGGGTGGCTGCTTCCAGGAGAGAGTGCTTGGGCGGACCAGCTGAGGGCTGAAAACTTTCTTCGATGTTTTCCAGAAGCCCATGACTCTTCTGGGTTCCATCTCAGCTCATGGCAAACTCCTTCTAGGTCTCTTCTGCTAGATCTTCTTCCCAAGAAGAAGTGTGCTACAAGGCTTCCACTTTTTATTTATACTCAGTTCTGTGGTTTTAAATGCCATCTCCATATGCTGGTTTTCACATTTATATATCCATTCCCAACCTTATGTGTTATCTCTAGAATATAAGCTTCGTGAGAACATCTTGTCATGTTTGTGACTATCTCCAGAGCACAGAATGGTTTTGACACCTAGTTGGCCTTGCTGAAAAAAAGTGGCAGACCTGAACACAAAGACAATCATCTAATCCACTCTTCCCTGATAGACAAGAAACATGTGATGGGTTCTGAAACAGAGTGGAATTCTTTTAGAAGTAACCACATTCACTCTTAATGACTGCCAGTGTTTTGAATAAAAAAATTAACCCTTGGCTGGGTACATGTGGTGGCTCATGCCTATAATCCCAGCACTTTGGGAGGCTGAGGGAGGAGGATCACTTGAGGCCAGGAGATCAAGACCAGCCTGGGCAACATAGTGAGACCCTGCCTCTATAAAAAATTTTTTTTTTAAATTAGCCAGATGTGATGACATGTGTCTATAATCCCAGCTACTCAGGAGGCTGAGGCAGGAGGATCTCTTGAGCCCAGGAGTTCAAGGCTGTGGTGAGCTATGATCATGCCACGGCACTCCAGCCTGAGGGACAGAGTAAGACCTTGTCTCAAAAACAAAAACAAACAAACAAAAAACCCCAAAAAAGATCGACTGTATTTAAAATAATTTAAAATGGTATAATTATTTCAGCTGTGCAGAGCAAAATAATTAGAATTCAAATTCTGGGATTTATGTTTTATGATTGGAAAATATGTTTTGGTTGCTTTGAATGTTTCCTTAATTAATCAGGTTATATATCTAGCCTTTGCCTGCCTGATTATATGTCTAATATATAACTCTATTATTATAAATGTCTATAATATAGAGGATAGACTGTATTCTTGGGAGGAAAAGCTGGAAGGTAAATGAATACACAAGAACAGCAGGAAGGAGGGAGGGTAGGATAAACTGCAACCTCTGTGAGCTGATCTTATAAGCAGGCAGATAAAATGTTACTGGCCAGAAGCTACCAAGCTCCCCAGAATTTCTGTTAAAAGGGATTGCATTGGTGTTTGTTCAGGGCCTGCTGGTATCAAGACTTCACATATTTTTTCCATTTCCAACCTTTGCCAAAGCCCTTTGAGCCAGATATCATTACCACCTTCATTTTACACATGAGGAAACCAAGGCTCAGAGAGGGTAAGCTAAGTGGGGGAGCTAAGATTCGAACTGGAGTCTGTCTTAAGCCTAGGCCCATGTTCTTTCCTTTAACATGTGCACCAGAAGTCACTGTCAAGTACTTCCAACACCTTATATCAACCAGTACCAATCACTCATACAGTATTTTTTATTAACAAGTTCAAATTACTGAAATCCAACACAAATACTTGTTGAGCACCTACTATGTGCCAGGCACTATTGTAAGTGCTGGGGATATAGGAGTGAACAAGACAGATAGTCTTTCCATTTATGTGGTGATGATTCCCAAACAGAAATAAATAAAGATCATTATTGGTTATAATGAAGGATGTGAAAGAAACACAATAATAAGATAGACAGTGGTGGGATGGGGTGAGGGATGTGCTGCTTTAGAATTACAAGATCAGGAAAGACCCCTTCCCAGGAGGTGAGCATTGAGCTGAGTCCTGGAGGACAGGAAGGAGCCAGCTAAGTAGAGAGCTTGGGGAAGAGCATTCCAAGTGGAGGGAACAGCAGGGCAAAGGCTCTGAGGTAGGAAAGTTTGCCAAGCAATAGAAGGAAACCAGAGTTTGAAGAGTGGGGAGGATGAGGTCAAAGAGAGAGGCAGGGGTCAGATTCTGGAGAGTGATGCACTTTTATTTTATTCTAAGAGCAATGGAGAGCCATTGAAGAATTTTATTTTATTTTATTTTTTTGAGACAGAGTCTTGTTTTGTTGCCCAGGCTACAATGAGTGCCATGGAGTCAGCCTAGCTCACAGCAACCTCAAACTCCTAGGCTCCAGCAATCCTGCTGGCTCAGCCTCTCGAGTAGCTGGGACTACAGGCATGGGCCACCATGCCTGGCGAATTTTTTTCTATATATATTAGTTGGCCAATTAATTTCTTTCTGTTTATAGTAGAGGCGGGATCTCGCTCTTGCTCAGGCTGGTTTTGAACTCCTGAGCTTGAGCAATCCACCTGCCTCGGCCTCCCAGAGTGGTAGGATTTACAGGCGTGAGCCACCGAGCCCGGCCTTGAGGAATTTTAGATAGGGAAATTACATGATTTGGTTTATGTTTTTAAAGCTTTCTCTTACTGGAGAATGGACTCTAGAGGCACAGGAGAGGAAGCAAAGAGATGGCTTAGAAGGCAATTTCAGAAGTCTAAGGAGAGATGATGGTGGTTGTGACTAGCATGGTGGCAATGGAGATGGAAAGTGGTCAGACTTTCAAATGTGTTTTGGAGATGGCGCCAACAGGCCAATTATCATATGTATAAAGCTGAGCTGTTCAATACAATAGTCATGTCCACTGTTGCCAGCCATTTGTTTATTTATTATCAGAGATGAGGTCTCGCTATGTTGCCTATGCTGGCCTCAAACTCCTGGCCTCAAGCAATCCTCCTGCCTCAGCCTTTCAAGTAGCTGGGACTATAGGCATGCACCACTGTGCCCGGCTACTATGGCTATTTAAATTTCTTTAAAATTAAAAAATAGGTTCTATAATCACACTAGCCACGTTTCTTTTAATTTTTTTTTTTTTTTTTTGAGACAGAGCCTTGCTCAGTTATCCGGGCTAGAGTGCCATGGCATCAGCCTAGCTCACAGCAACCTCAAACTCCTGGACTCAAGCAGTCCTCCTGCCTCAGCCTCCTGAGTAGCTGGGACAACAAGCATGCACCACCATGCCCGGCTAATTTTTTCTATGTATTTTTAGTTGTCCAGCTAATATCTTTCTATTTTTAGTAGAGACGGGATCTCGCTCAGGCTGGTCTCGAACTCCTGAGCTCAAGCGATCCACCCGCTTCAGCCTCCCTTCTCCTCTCCTCTCCTCTCCTCCTCTCCCCTAATTTTTTCTATATATTTTTAGTTGTCCATCTAATATCTTTCTATTTTTAGTAGAGACAGGATCTCGCTCAGGCTGGTCTCGAACTCCTGAGCTCAAGCGATCCACCCGCTTCAGCCTCCCTTCTCCCCTCCCCTCCCCTCCCCTCCTTTGGAGACAGAGTCTAGCTCTGTTTCCCATGCTAGAGTGCCATGGTGCCAGCCTAGCTCACAGCAACCTCAAACTTCTGGGCTTAAGGGATCCTCCTGCCTCAGCCTCCCAAGTACCTGGGACTACAGGCACATGCCACCATGCCTGGCTTACTTTTTTCTATATATTTTTAGTTGGCCAATTAACTTCTTTCTATTTTTAGTAGAGATGGGGTCTTGCTCTTGCTCAGGATGGTCTTGAACTCCTGACCTGGAGCGATCCTCCCGCCTCGGTCTCCCAGAGTGCCAGGATTACAGGTGTGTAATTTCACCGCACTCAGCTGAAAACCTAGTATTTGAGGTCTCTGAATCTTCAGAGGGAGAAGGGAATGACTCTAGTGGGAATGGAAGTGGGGGGGTCCAGAAAGAGAGGAGTTGGGATGTGTCCTAGGCTATGGCATGAAGACAACTGGCCAGACAGAACCTTGGCCTGAGTGATGCTTTCTAGAGTCAGTGCTGTATGTCACAGTTTATAAAGTATTCTTACACGTGCCATCATGCCCATCCTTACAGAGCTAGGGGAAGTGTAGAGCCTGGCCAAATCCCGCCCACCGATGTGGGTGGAACCAGGAGCTAAGCCTGATGCTGGTCTCCTAAGATACCCTACTCCCCTCAAGACTGAGGCCTTTCTCTGCAGGTTGCTGGCTTGAGGGTGGCCGTCTCCTTGGAGAAACCCCCTCCCTTTCCATCTCCATTGGTTTCATAGCAAAGGTCCCCTCCCGATCACCCTAGCGTCTGTGTTTGGCTTGCAGGCCTACCAGGATGGAGGGGCATGCTGAAATGGAGATGCTCAGGACGTTGACGGGGCCCTCCACAGGGGAGGTCAGTGTGCACCTGGTGGCCAGAGACAACCCAGGTTCCAGTCCTCAACTGCCCGCAACTGCCTTCATCATTCCGGGTAGGTCAAGCCAGAAGTCTGGGAGGAGCATCGCTATGGTGGATCCTGGATCCAGATACTACTTTCACTTTCCTACACCTGCCTTCTTTCAACTGCTCGCACATGCATGGCAGGATTGAGGCAGGGCCACTAGGCTCACCCGGGTCGTGTCTGTGTATCTGTTTACAGCCAGCTCGGCCACCCTGGGCCTGCCCAGCAGTGCTCTGGATGTTTCTTGCTTTCCCCGGGAGCCAATCCACATAGGTGCCCCAGAGCAGGTGGCCAACGGCGAACCAGTTACCACCACCATTCTGCCGCAGCTTGGTGCCCGGCCGGCGGCCAGCTCCAGCGCCGGCACGGTGCGGCTCCTGGAGTGGACGGAGGCTGCACTCCCGCCCCCTGGGAGCGGCCTGCGGGTCAGTGTCTGTGGGGATTGGCTAGGCCTCCGCTGCGGGGCGGGGCCTACGGGCCCAAGGCTGGACCTGAGGCAGAAGCGGGCAAAGCTTGGGTGGGGCTTTGGGTGAAGGACTTGGTGGGCACAGCTTCAGTGGGAGCACTCCCATCCAGGGGACTCTGGGGGCGTGGCTTGGAGTAAGGTCCCCCGGGACTGGACCCTTGGGCGCTTGGGGGCGTGGCTTAGAGTGAGGCACCGAGGGACTGGACGTGCAACTGCCCAGGGGCGTGGCTTGGATGAGGTACCCTGGGACTGGGCCCATGTGTGTCCGGGGGTGTGGCTTAGAGTGAGGCATCCTGGGACTGGGCCTGCAGGTGCCTGGGGGCGTGGCTTGGCGTGAGGGGCTCTGGCGTGGTGGCTTGGATGGAGGCACCCAGGGGCCAAGTCTCCAGGCGTGCTGGGGGATGTGATTTGGCATGAGGCGGCGAAAAGGCGATGGTGCCGACTCCGAGGTGGGTCAAGGGCCGGCACAGGAGTCGCAATCCTCGGACCCTCCCGCGCTCCAGTTCCGGATAAGCGAGTACACGCCGCTCAACATGGTAGGAGTGGAGCAGCCCCAGAGCGCGGAGCTGAGGCGGGAAAGCGTGACCCGATACGAAGATGGCGGGGCTCCAGCGGGAGATGGCGATGCGGGCACCCGACAGCCCGGTAGGAATCCCGCTCCTGGGCCCTGAGCTGGGACCCTGCGCAGTTGGGCCGAGGCCTGAGCTCCCTGAGGAGCCTTGGTTGGGGGGTGGCCCGGGGCGGTTTCTACAGGTCCACCCAGGGGTAGATCTCAGGTAGAGAAGATTGGGGAGGATGTCCAGTGCGGAGATGGGACCAAGATGGAGGCAGGGCCTGAGGGGGCGTGGGTGGAGCCTGAGTGTGGTTGTGATGGCGTAGTAGGCCTGAGGCCCATTTGGCCTCCGCAGAGGACCTCCCCCAGAATCCTCCAGAAGATCCCCCTCGGGACCCCCCCAAGGATGATAGCACCTGTCAGTGCCAGGCCTGTGGGCCTCAGCAAGGCGCCGGTCCAGATCTTGGTTCCTCCAGTGATGGCTGCCCTCAGCTCTTCCAGGAGCGGTAAGGGGAGGAGGTCACAGCCCTGCTTGCTCTGACTTCAGCCCCATTCCTGTTCAGGGCTTAGGAGAGGGCTTGGGTGGTGCAGGGCAGGAGGTTCTTTTCCTAAGGCTGCCCCTCCCTCAGGTCAGTCATAGTGGAGAATTCCTCAGGCCGTGGCAGCCCTTCTGAGCTTCTCAAACCCATGAAGAAGAGGAAGCACAGGGAATACTACAGCCCATCAGGGGAGGAGTCTGAACTAGAAGCCATGGTAGGAAGAGGGTGGTGGGCAGGGAAGGGGGAAGCTAAAGCCTATGCCTCAATTCCCACTGTCCCCTCCATCAATTCAGGTCTTGGGACTAGGCCAGAGAAGATATTCATAATGGTTCACTTATTATATTTTGGGGTCCCTCTTGAGTCAGATCCTATACCTGGTAGAGGGGAAATGAATTAATCACTCTTCTAATTTTCTGGAGCTCCTATCTTAGTCTAGTGTCATGGTTAAGACATGGTTACATGAACTGGCACCCGAAGTACATGTGCAGACAAGTGGAAAACTGGAGCACAGGACTTTAGCTGCATAAGCTGGAAGAGACAAAGCGTGAAGATTCCATTGGATGTGTAAAATCAGCACAGAGCAGGCTTTTGTGTGCTCAGTTTCTCTACCTGGTAATAAGAGAGTTGTAGTGAGGCTGTGTAACCAGGATGTATGTACTCAAATGAGTCTGTGTTTCTACTGGTAGCCTAGAAGAAATTCTATCTCTTTGGGGTAGAACACCACATGGCCAGAGAGCTAGATAGGGGCCAGGATCAGAGGCTAGGGCTTCACCCTAACCCATAAGGACAGGAAGCTGGGATCAGGCTTGTCTTCTACAGGAGAAGCAAGAAGAAAGAAAGGATCCAGAAGGACAACCCACCGCTAATACCCCAGAGAGTGAGGAGTGGAGCAGCAGCCAGCCTGGTATGGTGGCCTGTGTGTATATATTCGTGTGAGGTGTGTATATTACCTTTGAAGGTGTGAGGCTGGGAGTGTGGGTTATGAATGTGATGGTGTGTTATGCTTATATAGATGAACATGGGTTAGTGTGTATGAAAGAGAGAAGGACAGTGAGAGACTGTTTAAGGTGTATACATTAATATATGTCTGTTCTGTTCTTAGTGCTTACATCATGTGTTTGTTTATCCTCTATTATCCATTTATGAGTAGGTTCCACTGCCAAGGAGGTCTTCACTCAATATCTGAAGACTTGAGCAGCCTTTACTGGCACCACAGGGCATTGCTTCTCTTTGGTGGTATGGGCAAGCCTGCCCTACTTATTGGTCTTACCTTCCTCTTTGGGATCCCATTCTGACTCTTTTATTAGCATTTATCATACTTGTAATAACCTAGATACTGTACAGCAATTTATTTAGTCTATCTCCCTCCTTCAAGACTTAGATTTCATCAACACAGAGACTGAAATGTTTTCTTTTCTTTCTTTCTTTCTTTTTTTTTTTTTTTTTTTTTGAGACAGAGGGTAGAATGCAGTGGTGTCATCATAGCTCACTGCAACCTCAAACTCCTAGGCTCAAGGGATCCTCCTGTCTCAGCCTCCCGAGTAGCTGGGACTACAAGCATGTGCCACAACATCCAACTAATTTTTCTATTTTTAGTAGAGATGGGGTCTCACTCTTGCTTAGACTGGTCTCGAACTCTTGAGCTCAAGCAATCCTTCCTCCCTGGCCTCCCAGAATGCTAAGATTACAGGCATGAACCACTGTACCTGGCCTGTGTTTTTCCCCTTAACAAACAGGGTCTCATTATGTTGCCCAGGCTGGAGTGCAGTGGTTATTCATAGGCATGCTCATGGAACACCATAGCTTCCAACTTCTGGGCTCAAGCACTCCTCTTGCCTCAGCCTTCTGAGTAGCTGGGAGTACAGGCATGTGCCACTGCACCTGGATGTTGAATCTGGTTTATTTTTTTATTTTTATTTTTTAATTTTGGCTTATGGGGGTACAGATTTTAAGGTTTCAATAAATGCCCTTCCCCCCTTCCCCCACAAGTCTGAGTTTCCAGCATGACCATCCCCCAGAATCTGGTTTATTAATCATTGTATACTTAGTGCTACAGCCTGGTGTGGAGCAGGTTCTCAATCAATGCTTGTTCAGTAGATAAATGGATGATTAGTATGTTGGTGGTTCCTCTTGGACTATGCTCAGTTACCTGAGTTACTGTCTTTCCCATCCCAGAGAGAACCAAATGGGTGAGGTCAATTCTTAGGATGTTATCCTGTCTTGATGGATCCAGTGCCAGCTGGAGGAGTCCGTTCTGTGTCCAGATCTCTGAACTTCATAGTGCTTTTTCCAACTTCTGCCCATTATAGCCAAACCAAAATTTCACTGCTATGTTCACCTAAGGCAGTCACATCAGAAGGCAAAGGCTTAGCTCTCTTAAGTTCATGGCCTTTTTTTTTTTTTTTTTTGAGACAGAGTCTCACTTTGTTGCCCAAGCTAGAGTGAGTGCTGTGGCATCAGCCTAACTCACAGCAACCTCAAACTCCTGGGCTCAAGCAATCTTCTTGCCTCAGCCTCCCGAGTAGCTGGGACTATAGGCATGCGCCACCATGCCCGGCTAATTTTTTCCTATGTATATATTAGTTGGCCAATGAATTTCTTTCTATTTATAGTAGAGATGGGGTCTCACTCTTGCTCAGGCTAGTTTCAAACTCCTCACCTCAAGCAATCCGTCCGCCTCGGCCTCCCAGAGTACTAGTTTTACAGGCGTGACCCACTGTGCCTGGCCAAGTTCATGGCCTCTTAAGACACGCAGAGGAAAGAAACAGTGACCAATTACTATTGGCTCAACTGCTCTATCTTAGGCAAATAGATTTGTAAATAAGCATTCTTTTAGCTGGATCCTGTTGACCAGCACAAAGTTATGTTTTGATTCATGCCACTCATCATCTTAACTGTAAACATTAATGTGACATTAGTTTCTGGGTATTTTTTTTCCATTCCTTTTTTTTCCCTTTCTTTTTCCAAGGAAAGAAATTGTCAGTGGATGGAAGTTTGCATTTATGATGAAAATGTTTTCTACTCATTTTCTGGGTCTTCTGATGGAAGAGTCTGGAGTAGGGATGGGTGTTGGGATTGTTCGAGTTTCCCATGCAGTTTGATAGCCACCTATTCAATTCATGTCCCACAGACCTGACATAATCTAGTGTTGATGGAGTACTCCAATAGTTCAAGAGTTAGAAATGTGTGACTCATATACACACTCGGACTTTCTCTCTCATATATCTCTTTTACCTTTTCAACAGCTATTTTGTGTGAATGATCATTTTCTGACATTTTCTTACATTCCCATTGTAAGTCTTTATAATTTATTTAGTCATTAATAGCTATTCTGTTTATGTTAACAGTTACAGTAGTCCTCATTTTCCTGTGGGGGATATGTTCTAAGACCCCCAGTGGATGCCTGAAGCTGCAGATAGTACTGAACCCTATATATAGTATGTTTTTTTCTATATACACATACCTGTGATAAAGGTATGATAAAGTATATGATAGACAAAGGGATGATTTTTGTCTTGGGTGGGACAAAGTGGGATGGTGCAAGATTTCGTCATGCTACTTGGTACACAATTTAAAACTTATGAGTTGTTTATTTCTGAAAATTTCCATCAAATATTTTCAGACCACTGTTGATTGTGGGTAACTGAAACTGTAGAAAGCAAAACCTCAGATAAGTGGGGATTACTGTACTGATATTCTCATATCATCTCTGGTTCTGCCCACATCCAGATCAAGTATCTCTAGTGGTACTCTTCAGATTAGCTTGTTTTAGTCTTTTCAGATTCAGAGCCCTCTTTCAATAAACCTATTTCCTTGTTCTATTTAGCTGTCTAAAGTAACACTGTAGTTACTTTAAGCAAGCATAATTGGGTTATTTATCCTCTTACTATTAATTCTTTGTATTTTTTTCATATGAGTCCTTTGTCAGATGTATATATACAAATATTTTCTCCTGGTCTGTCTTGCTTTTTCTTTTTTAAATGTCATCTTTGAGGAGCAGAACGTTTACATTTTGATGTACAATTTATCAATTTTTTAATGGTTCAGGCTTTATACATACATTTTTATAAGATACAGGTTCTTAATAGCTTTATGGAGATATAACTCACATACCATACACATCATCTATTTGAAGTGTACACTTCAGTGGTTTTTTAGTATATTCACACAGGTGTGTAACCATTACCACACAATCAATTTTATTTTATTTTATTTTATGTTATGTTATGTTATGTTATGTTATTTTTTTGAGACAGAGTCTCGCTTTGTTGCCCAGGCTAGAGTGAGTGCCGTGGTATCAGCCTAGCTCACAGCAACCTCAAATGCCTGGGCTCAAGCATCCTGCTTCCTCAGCTTCCGGAGTAGCTGGGACTACAGGCATGCGCCACCATGCCCGCCTAATTTTTTCTATATATATTAGTTGGCTAATTAATTTCTTTCTATTTATAGTAGAGACGGAGTCTCACTCTTGCTCAGGCTGGTTTTGAACTCCTGAGCTTGAGCAATCCGCCCGCCTCGGCCTCCCAGAGTGCTAGGATTACAGGCGTGAGCCACTGTACCCGGCCCACACAGTAAATTTTAAAATGCTTTCATTACCCTCAAATGAAACCCTTTACCCATTAGCCATTATCCCCCAAAACCCCTAAACTCCCTCCAGCTCTAGGCAACCACCAATCTGCTTTCCGTATATTAGATATGCCTGTTTGGGACATTTCATATAAATGGAGTCATACATATGGTCGTTTGTGAATGGCTTTTCACTTTGCTCAATGTTTTCAAGGTTTACATGTTTTAGCATGTATGTACTTCATTCCTTTTTATCACTGAATAATATTCCATTGTATAGATATGCCACATTTTGTTTATTTATCAGTTGATGGACATACAGGTTGCCTCTACTCTGGAGCTATTATGAATAATGCTAATATGAACATTCGTATATGAATGTTTGTGTGGACATGTTTTTCCTTGAGTGTATACCTAGGAGGAGAATTGTTTGGTCATATGATAACTCTGTGTTTAGCCTTTTAAGGAATTATCAGACTGTTTTTCAAAGTGGCTGCACCATTTTACATTCCCACCAGCAGTATATGAGGATTCCAGTTTATCCCCATCCTCACCAATGCTTGTTATTTTCTATCTCTTTTATTATCGTTATCCTAGTGGGTGTGAAATGATATCTCATTGTGGTTTTAATTTGCATTTCCCTGATGGCTAACAATATTGAGCATCTTTTCATATGCTTATTGGCCATTTAGATATATTCTTTGGAGAAATGTCTATTCAGATCTTTGCCCATTTTTTCACTGGGTTTACAAAACAGATTTTATATTGAAATACAAGGAGTGCCATATGGAGTTGGTGAACAACTTGAGAATATAAGTATGTAATTCTGTACCCGGCATTGATCAGTATGCCACTTACAGCAACACTTTTTTTTTTTTATTATTTTAAATTTAGCAAGTTTCTTAATGGAGGTCCCCAATCTACGTTTACATGCAAAGCTCTATGAATTGTTCATTTTCTGGGGAGATGATCCATGGCTTTCATTAGATTTTCAAAAGGGTCCATTTATACTCCTAGAAACTTGAAGGCGGCTGGGCATGATGGCTCACACCTATAATCCCAGCTCTTTGGGAGGCTGAGGAGGGAGAATCACTTGAGCCCAGGAGTTTGAGGTTACAGTGAGCTATGATCGTGTCACTGTATTCCAGCCTGGGCAACAGAGCAAGACCTTGTCTAAAAAATAAAATTAAAAAACAATAATAAATATACTTGTAACTTCCACTAATTGTAGTGTATATTAAGGGCAATTTGGATCTATGCATTTGTGTTACAGAGCTCAAACTTGCCTCAAATAAACTCTGTACTTTAAAAAAAAAAAAAAGAAGTTAAAGGCAACTTTAATGGCTGTGACTGGGTAAACAATACACCATAGCATTATGAAGCCTAGCTTCTTCAGTTTGGTTTTCCCAGGCATAGATCCCTTTGAGGCACATGTTAAACACATGTACCAGGCTCTTGATTAAACTTTCAATCTCTTAAAGTGAACTGATTATGAATTGGCTAACTATGCTCTATAAGATGGGTAAATACAAAGATATATCTGTAGCATATTTAAAACAAAAAGACCCAGTACATGGTGCTACTCTGATTATTGCTTGTTATCAGTTGTTCTAGAACCTCGGCATTCTGTTCTCTTTATGTTTTCTGTTTCTCCTGTAGACGTTGTAGTGAAAGGCCTGGCTAGAAGCATTGATTGGTGAATTATCTGTACTGAAATAACTGAAACCATGCTGAAGAAGCTTCCCAGGGTAGTGAGCAGAAAGGAGAGAAGATGGGAGAAAAGTCGTGTGTTTATTTCTAGGGATGCACCATTGAGGAGCAGGATTACAGCAGGGGAAGGAAGAACCAGTAATGGAAATTGACAAGGAAGAAGAATAGAACTAAGAGAGTGTAGTAAGAAAGAAGTGCCTGGCCGGGCGCGGTGGCTCACGCCTGTAATCCTAGCTCTCTGGGAGACCGAGGTGGGCGGATCATTTGAGCTCAGGAGTTCGAGACCAGCCTGAGCAAGAGCGAGACCCCATCTCTACTATAAAAACGGAAAGAAATTAATGGCCAACTAATATATATAGAAAAAAATTAGCCGGGCATGGTGGCGCATGCCTGTAGTCCCACGCCACGGCACTCACTCTAGCCTGGGCAATAAAGTGAGACTCTGTCTAAAAAAAAAAAGAAAGAAGTGCCAAGGTGGAATGAGTGGTTGGTAATAAATATACTTGTAACTTCCACTAATTGTAGTGTATATTAAGGGCAATTTGGATCTATGCTCCTGTGTTACAGAGCTCAAACTTGCCCCAAATAAACTCTCTACTTTAAAAAAAAAAAAGAAGCTAAAGGCAACTTTAATGGCTGTGACTGGGTAAACAATACACCATAGCACTACTGACCATCAAGAGAGTTAAAGGGGCCAGGTGCCACGGCTCACACCTGTAATCCCAGCACTTGGGAGGCCGAGATGGGAGGATTGCTTGAAGCCAGGAGTTCTAGATCAGAATGGGGAACATAGTGAGACTCTGTCTCTAAGAAAAAGAAATATTAGCTGTGTGTGGTAGCTTGTGCCTGTAATCCCAGCTATTCAAGAGGCTGAGGTGTGAGGATCCCCTGAGCCCAGGAATTTGAGGTTGTGGTGAGCTATGATTGCACCACTGTACTCTAGCCTGGGTGACAGAACAAGACCTTGCCTCAAAAAAAAAAAAAGAGAGAGAGAGAGAGAGCTTTGAGGAATAAGAAAAAACCACCAAATTTTGACCCTAATAATTTAAGAGAGCAATTTCCCTAATCTGTAGAGGTAGGCATGAGACTGGGTGATTAACAAAGGAATTTGTCAAAAGAATGTTGTTAATAATCTTCCCTTTTTTATTCTTATTCTTTATTATTATTATTATATTTTTTAGAGATAGGGTCTCATTATGTTGCTCAGGCTAGCCTTAGATGCCTAGGCTCAAGCATTCCTCTTACCTCAGGCTCCTGAGTAGCTGGGACTACAGACTGCAACCGTACCTAGCTCTCCAGCTCTCTTTATTTTTTTAATGTCTGCAGGATATTTTTTATTTATGCCTTCTTTATTTGTTTCTTTCTTTCTTTTTTTTTTTTTTGAGACAGAGTCTCACTCTGTTGCCCAAGCTAGGGTGCCGTGGCATCAGCCTAGCTCACAGCAACCTCAGACTCCTGGGCTCAAGCAATCCTGCTGCCTCAGCCTCCTGAGTAGCTGGGACTACAGGCATGCGCCTGGCTAATTTTTTCTATATATATTAGTTGGCCAATTAATTTCTTTCTATTTATAGTAGAGACAGGATCTCACTTTCCTCAGCCTAGTTTGAACTCCTGACCTTGAACAATCCGCCCGCCTCGGACTCCCAGAGTGCTAGGATTACAGGCGTGAGCCACCGTGTCTGGCCATATTTGTTTCTTTTTTCTTTTCTCTCTCTCTCTCTCTCTCTCTCTCTCTCTCTCTCTCTCTCTCTTTTTTTAAGAAACAGGATCTTGCTATGTTGCCAGGCTGGACTTGAACTCCTGGGCTCAAACAATCCTCCCACCTTAGCCATCTGAGTAGCTGGGACTACTCAGTGCATGCCACTACACCTGGTTTTAGATATTCGTTAATCTTATTTGAATTTTCCTTTATTTTTTTACTTCAATTTTCTTTCTTTTCTTTCTTTCTTTCTTTTTTTATTTGAGACATGGTCTTGCTCTGTCTCCCAGGCTGGAGTGCAGTGGCATGATCATAGCTAACTGCAACCTCAAATGTCTGGCACAAGCAATCCTGCCTCCGCCTCCCAAGTAGCTGGGACTATAGACATGGGCTACCATGCCTAGCTAAGTTTTTATTTTTTGTAGAAATGAGGTCTCACTATGTTGCTTAGGTTAGTCTTGAACTTCTGGTCTCAAGCAGTTGTCCTGCCTAAGCCTCCCAAAGTGCTGGGATTACAGGCATGACTCACCATGCCTGGCCTACATTTTCTCTAGGTTGATTTTTCTTTTCTTTTTCTAACTTCATGAGACTAATTTTATTAATTTCAACCTTTCTTTTCTAATATGTTAATTTAAGCCTGTTATTTTCCTCCAGGTACTGCTGCATCTCACAGTTTTTGATATGTAGTATTTCCATTATTGTTCTTTTATTTAACAATCACAAGTGCCTACTCTATACCAGACAATGAACTAGATAATAAGAGTTCAGAGTATACAAAACACATTACTTGCACTTAATAAGCTCAGAGTGTAGGTGCAAAGATAGATACGTACACAGGTAGTTATTATGTAACAGTATGATATGTGTTGTACTTGAGATATGTAAATCTAAGAGACTATCACAGAACAAACTGCCTCATGGAGTCAAAGAAAGCTTCATGGGGTAGGTGGGGTGAAATTTTATCCATCCATCCTTATTTAACAAACATTTGTTGACTGTCTCTTCTCTAG
The DNA here is from genome assembly GCA_008750895.1 of Mirza zaza. NCBI lineage: Eukaryota > Metazoa > Chordata > Mammalia > Primates > Cheirogaleidae > Mirza > Mirza zaza. The sequence continues at coordinate 77,247 of VSMD01022656.1, forward strand.
GTGCTAGAGCTATGACTGAGTGTTAAAAAATGTAAAAAAGATAGGAGGGTGGGACAAGGTGGGGTCAGGATCTTTGAAGCAGAGGTAGCAGTCTGTGCAAAGGCCCAGAGGCACAGGGGCATGGAAATGCATGATGAAACTGGAGTGATAGAGTGGCCAGTTCACCATGGGCTTTGTGTGCTACAGAAAGGAGTTTAGATTTTTGGTTAGAAATGAGAAACCACTATGGAACTTAAAGATAAACACGTTTTTAATTTAGAGATATTCTGGCAATAGAATAAATATCTGAGGCAGAGAGATCAGTTAAGAGGCTTTTAGACTAGGTTCAAAGTAAGAAGGACAGTAAATGTGGAGAAGTGGGGGTAGATTCAAGAGCTACCTAGGAGTTAGAATCAGTAGGACTGAAAGATCCTAGAGAGTAAAAAAAGAGGCATAAAGGATCACTTCCAAGTTTCTGGCTTGTGCAGCTGCGTGAATGGATGGTCGTGCCATTGACTAGAATAAAGAATATGAAAGGGTTGTAGGCTTTGGCAAAGAAGTTACAAGTTTGGTTTGGGACAGGCTGAGCTTTCCAAAGAAAAGTGCTAGCCAAGAGCATCTGGTCTAAGGAAGCAGGACAGAGGAGCATTTCTGGAAGTTTAAAGAGGATCAGTGCCACAGCTAGCCTATATGGTGCCTTTGTACAAATTATAAAAAGGTGCCTCTTCTGAGACCAATTATTATAGGAAAAGGCAACCTTTCTTCACAGTAGACTCAGCCACATGGCTTGGCAAGAAGCCCAGGCTGGATTTCAGCCCCAGTTCACCCCCTATGACTAGGCATCTATACAATGCACAAATTGCACAACCATGCACAGGAGCTTTGGGTCTTAGTTGGGCTTGGGGACATGCCTAGGGGACAATCCATTGTTCGCCAGTAGAAAAAGGATGCAGCAAACTGGAGTTGGCTGGGGGCTTGGTCAGGAAAGGAATCTAGTAATTACTGGAAGGTTTAGTGGTCAGACCTATTTCCAGTGTTTACTTTTAATCTCTTTTCCCATCTGTGTAAGAGGTTACTATGAGTCCTCCCTATCACCTCAAGGCATTGTGAGGACTAAAGGAGGACATGTGTATGAAATCTCTGAGCATCTCTGTGCCCCTAGTTTCTGGCATCAGACATGGCACACAGGTGGTACCATTAAGTGGTAAAAGGAATGCTGAAGGTAAAATGAAGTGGTGTATGATGGTAAACTGTGAAGACCATATTTTTTATGTGTTATGACTAGTGAGAATATCCAGATGATACAGGCCCAGGGAGGGAAGTTGGTAGAAGTAAAAGATGGTAGATAGAGAGGGTGTGCTGGTCAGGGGTGCCTGCTGTGGCCTGAGGGTCTCGAGCTTGGCCATATTGGAGTATGGCTAAGGGAAAGTGAATTCAGATCTAAAGCACCAAGGAGCAGCAGAGATGCCTGAGATGAGAACTCAAGGCAAGTAGTCAGCCTCTTAGCTTATGTGATGGTTTGGGAAGATTGAAGCAAAGAAGAATGTCATCCAGGGAAAAAGAAATGGGTATTGGGAAGGGCTTGGTCATAGTGGTGATTTGAAAAAAGTAAACAGGTATCATGCAGGGTGATGTGGAATCCCAGTGGGAAGAAACAGCAGGGCAATGGCAGCCTGGCATCCTGAAGTCTACTCTCTCTTCTCTTTTCCCTGCTCAGTAAGGATGGATGAAGACTGAAAGGGAGAACTAGAGGGTTTCTTGAGGGAGCATAGTAGGTGTTATGTTCTAAGGGACAATCCAGGTTTCACTCAGGACAGGATAGTCAGAAGAAATGTGCTCTAGATTGATGTGTCTCTGAGAGGGTTTGATGGCTCAGTTGATCAGTTGATGAACAAAATACTTGCTTTGGCCCAAGCAGATCAGGTAGTTGGGATCTCAAGATTTGGTACAGTGACAAGGAATTTAGGTAGCTGTAACACAGATGTTTCTAGCCACTTAGATTTCAACAAAGGAAAAGAGCATCTTTTTGAGAGACAAACTACTCTAAGCCTGAGTGATCCAGGGCAGTAGCCAGGTGGTAACCAAAGTGAAGCAGAGCTAGAATCCAAATCAGGCAGACTTAGTGAAGACCCAGGAAGGACCAGTAACATAAATGTATTTCATAAGGATTTTTTATACATAGCATCTCTTAATTATCATATTGGCCTTCTGTGGTAGATGAAACTATCTGCATTTTACAGGTGACAAAGTAGAGACAGAAGTTTCCAGAAGAAGCTGGAGCTATTTACCTGAGTGATACCAGTTGATTCTTTTGAGTTATTGCGTCTTTAGTTATCTGTGGCCTTTAGTAGAAGACGGCTCAGGCTGACCTGGTCACCATACCTTACATGTAACTGTCTAGTCTAGCCTTTAAAGGGTGTTTGCCTTCTGTGTGGGAAGCCAGGATTCCATCTCAGGCTAACTGAAGGTTCTATGGGGGGAATTCATCTCCTCTCCCCGGGATCCTGAGACTCTGAGGTATGGGCAGGACCTTGGCTGTAGGCCCTGACCATAAAACATGTGCACCTGAGTGTGTGTGTGCGCACAGCGTGTGTATGTCTGGAAGGGCTGCACATCAGTCCATCCACTCCCCACCAAGCACACATACGTACATTTGTGTATGTCTCTGTATGTGGCCATAGTGTTCAGAGGGAGAAGAATTAAAAAAACGATTTCTTATTTCTCTGTGTCTTTCTCCTCCATTACTTCCTCTTTGTTTTCCCTCTCATTTCTCTTTTTTCTCCTTTCTTTTTGAGCTTAGATGGCACTGTGATTAAGTCCTCAGTACAGACTTGTCACTCAGCTTTGTCCTATGTTACATCACGAAGGGCAGGATCTCTCTGTGGCTGAGACTTTGTAACCTTAGTTAGTTGCTGTGTGATCCAAAGTACTACTGACAGTGGCCCAGGGTTGGGGGAGGGAAGGGTAGAATTTGGGATAGCCTCACCTGAGACTGAGCCTCACCTCAGGTCTGAGCCCCTGTATCTGGCACCATCATGGCTGTGTGGGACCAGAGGGTACATGTTATAAAAGATGAAGGTTTGTTTTGGAGGTTAAGATAGAAGGCCGAGGTGGAAGGATTGCTCGAGGCCAGGAGTTCAAGACTGTAGTGAGCTGTGATTGTGCCACTGTACTCCAGGCAGGGTGACAGCGAGACCCTGTCTATAAAGAAAAAAAAAAATTTGGTCAGGGAAATTAAGGAAAGTCATACATCTCTGTCTCCTCATTGTCTGTCTCCTTTCCACAGTGACAGGTGAGAAGAAGGAAGGCTGGTCGTGGGAGTCCTACCTAGAGGAGCAGAAGGCCATCACTGCCCCAGTCAGCCTCTTCCAGGACGTGAGTTGGATGATTTCCGCATAGGAAGATCTTATCTTCCTAGTCCAGGGACTTACCACCACCAAACTTAGGCCTTCTGGTGTGTTCTGTGTCTGACATTCCTCAATGGACTGGCAAAATGGAAGAGGGAGAGACTGGTTAGGGCCCAGAGTGGACAAGGGCCTGCCATAAGAGGCTGCCATGGTGGGAAGAAATAGGGAGATGGAACCCAGGCTTACCCTCACTGGGCCTGCAGACCTGCAGACTGTTGAATCCTGGTGCCTTCAACTCACCTCAATTTGGCACTGAACTTTACATAATTTGGGCGAGAGAACCCTTGAGTCCAGCCCCAACTCAGCCCACATTTTTCAAGGGACCTGAGAGCTATTTTGTCCCTCCCTGGCTCCCTGCAGTAAAGATCCCCAAATAAGTTGCCCCCGTAGTAATACCAGGCGGGTGGGGCCTAAAGGCAGCTCCTTCACCCCAAGCCCACTAGGCAAGGCTAAGGCTGGATGGAAGCTGGGTCCTCTCCACTCTGTGCGTTGACAGTCCCAGGCAGTCACTCATAACAAGAATGGCTTCAAACTGGGGATGAAATTGGAAGGCATTGACCCTCAGCACCCGTCCATGTACTTCATCCTCACCGTGGCTGAGGTAAGCTGGGGCATGGTACCCCCTTGCCAATGATGGCTCTCAGGGTAGAGTGATGGAGCCTGCTGGGGACAGGGAGGCACTGCCCTGCTCTCAGAGCATACACAGTCTAGTAGGAGGTTAAGTTGGAACACACAGAAAGCTTTAAAAAAAGAACAAAACCAGATGAAGTGTTAGGGATGGTGCTGTTACTGAATGAGTATATGCTGTCCATGCTGGGAGCACTTGAGGAAATCCAAGGGCCAGGGATGTTGGCATGAGTCAAACAAGGTCTTTGTCCTCTAGGAGCTCACAGATAAATGTTAGTGACATGCCACAGGGATAGTGACAGACATAAGCAGGGTTGCACAGGGAAAGAGTGGTCAGTTCTACCTGAGAGGACAGGGAAAGCTTAGAGGAAGGGCTGCCTTTGCTGAGTCCTGAGAGAGGAGTTATGATGAGGAGGGAGTTCCAGGCAGAAGAAGCAAAGTAAGCAGAGACTCTGGGGCACAGAACAGACCGCCACATTCAAGGAATTGCTATTAGCTCAGCAAGAACAAAGCAGAGTGTGTGAGTAGGTGACAGTGGGAGGAGGAAAGGTCATCAGTGTCCTGAGCTGTGGTGAGTCCCCTTAAAGTTCTGTCCAGTGCTTAAAGGGCAGGAGGATGTCCTAGAGTCCACCTGTCTTGCACCCAGCACTCAGGACTCATGAGTACATGAACTGTCCTCACTGCAGAATAGAGAGTGTGGGGCAGAGTTCAGGATGGGGAAACCTGGGGGCAAAGAAAGGTGGGGTTGGGGAACCTGCTGGTATTAGAGCCCCTGAGACTAGGAGGCTGGGCCAGGAGAGGTGGGAAACAGGGCATGGGGCAACTGCTGACATTGGAGTCCCTGTGATTCCCCTCATGGGGCCAGGTGTGTGGCTACCGCCTACGTCTGCACTTTGATGGGTATTCCGAGTGCCATGACTTCTGGGTCAATGCCAACTCCCCAGACATTCACCCTGCTGGCTGGTTTGAGAAGACTGGGCACAAGTTGCAGCCTCCCAAAGGTAAGGCCTAGCTGGGTTGGTCACGGTGAAGCAGATTTGTCCCTTCTTCCCCTTGGGTCCCGCTTTTAGCTCTTGGGTTCTCACCCTGTAACCTGTTCCAAAGCCAGCCTCTCTTTATTGCATCTTGATATGACTCTGCCCCAGGGCCAAGTTGGCTAGAAGCCCCAGGGCTTCTGCTTTTTCCTTGCCTTTGAGTATTCACCCAGGTTAGGTCCTGCTTTGGCAGGGGGTCCCTGGGCAAGTTCTTGAGGGTTGCGGGGTCCTCAGGCCTGCCTGATTCTGCTGCTTCAGTGTGGGGTGCCCTTGCCATGGCCCAGCCTCTGCACGGTGCTCTGTTCATCCCCCCCGAGGGGCCTAGGTTACAAGGAAGAGGAGTTCAGCTGGAGCCAGTACCTGCGCAGCACAAGAGCTCAGGCTGCTCCCAAGCACCTGTTTGTGAGCCAGAGCCACGTGAGTGCCCCCACGTGAGAGTGGACATCACCCTCTGGGCCAGAGCTACTGCAGCCAGCCCAGGGTACCTGACGTATCAGAAGAGAGCTTGTCCCCTTGTTCTCTCAGCTTGGTTCTGGTCTCTCATATCGGATGGGAGAGGCACAGCTGGGCAGGGCTCAGGGCCAGAGGTGGAAGCTGATTGTAGGTGTTCCCCCATTTCCCTCCCTCCTTCCCTACTGTGAAAATCCTCTTCTGCACACACTCTTTGGAGCCCCTGGCCCAGTGCCTCAGCCTGGCACTGAGATGTTGCTCAAATATTCTTGCTTTGGTTCACTCTGCATTTCTTTGGTATACAGTCAAAGCCTTTGTTCTGGAAGCTTCTTTCTTCTTCCTTTTGACACACATTGAGGCTCTTCCATTCATTCCCAGCAACTCACTCCTTGTCCTTTCCTCTGTTCAGGGCAGCTGCCAGCTTATCCAGCAGTTAAAGTATCTCACATAACCCCAAGCAAAAGGTCAGAGATAAAGGGAACTCCCATTAAAAATATTACCATATTGAAGGTCTAGGGTCCCCATGGACTGGGACTCCACCATGCTGTTCAGGCAGGGACAGTTATTCCCCCAACTTTTTCTAGCCCCAGAGTCCATTGTGACAGGGCATGCAGGTTTTTAAGTCAAACTGTTTAAATCCTGGCCCCACCATTGACTACCAGCATTGTGTTCCAGGTTAAGTTATTTAATTTCTAAAATGAGGATAACAATACCTATATAGTAGGGTTATTGTAAAGGTCAAGGGAACTTCTGCCTGCTACATGGCAGGTGTCCAGTTTATGCTGGTTTCCTCCCCACTCTGTGCCGTAGGTGTCAGCCCTTCCCTACCACCCCACTATTGCCACAGCTACCTTTGGCCAAGCTAGGCCTGGCTTGACCAGGTAGGGAAGATTTGTACTTGGCCTGCCAGATTCTCTGGGCAAATGCATTACCTCCTGCCAGGCACTCGCCTTCTGCCAGAAGTCAGGCCTCCTCTGAGTGCATCTTGGAGGCCAGAAGTTCCTGAGTGGCTCAGAGCATTGCAGGGACCCTCTTTCTCAGCCTATTTCTCCCTCCTCCCCACTTCCCAGCACTGAGGACGTCCTCCTAGGGAACCTACTCCTTTGTTTGCCAGTGGGCTCTGGGCTAGTGCTAGCCAGCCTATCCCTGGCCATGGCAGCCCCTTTTCTTGCCCATAGAGCCCCCCACCCCTGGGCTTCCAGGTGGGCATGAAGCTGGAGGCTGTTGACCGCATGAACCCGTCCCTCATCTGTGTGGCCAGTGTGACCGACGTGGTGGACAGCCGCTTCTTGGTGCACTTTGACAACTGGGATGATACTTACGACTACTGGTAGTGGGAGGGCCCAATGGCCTGGGGGTGGGGGACAGGGGCAGCTGCTTTCACACCTCGGGCACCATGTGGCCCACTCGGTCCACTCCCAACATTCACATCTTGCTTGGGGTGGGGGATAATGGATTTGAGCTGTATCAGGAGAAACATTGCTCAGTATTAAATGTTTCATCTAAAAATACCATGGTTAAGATGAGCAAACCCCTGTGATTCATGATTTTCCTTTAGATATTATGGTAGTGTTAGAGTTTTTAGTTAATGCTGCAATGTTCTAACTTTGTCATCAGCCATCTGTCTCCCTCTCGCTAAGAAATGGGATGAGGGTGGGCCCTGAGCCATGCTGTCAGAAGACAGCAGGCTCAGGGCTTTAAACTTTCTCTTGGGACAATGATGTATTCTTGGGTTTCAGGTGTGATCCCAGCAGCCCCTATATCCACCCGGTGGGCTGGTGCCAGAAGCAAGGAAAGCCCCTTACCCCTCCACAAGGTGACCCTGCAGGCTGAGCAAGGCTCTCTCCCGCGCTGGTCCCCTTCCCACTCCCCTGATACCTTACCAGTGCCTCATTATCTGGCTCTTAGGGTCAGGGTGAGAGGACAGATATGCCCTGGAGCCTCAGCTTTGATTTTAGGAGAGTCTTGTCAAACCTTGACTCCCTTGAAGTGTAGGGGAGGAAAGTTAGATACCCATCTCAGCAAGGGAGCAAGGAGTCTAAAGCGAAGAAAATGTGTCTTTCCTCCCGGGGGTATTACACTGGCCCTAGTGCAATCAAGGTTCACATGGGGCTGGAGTGGGAGTGGCAGGACAAGGGTGATAGGAGCCAGAGTCTCCAGATCACCTGTTGTGGTGCTCTGCATGGTTCTCCCTAGTACCCATCTGCCTCAGGATCCTGGTACAAGGAGTTGGCTGAGGGGATGTAGGGGGAGATTCTACCCCCAGGGCCTCTGCCCCTTCTGTTCCTGGTCCTGCGTAAGGGACAGGGAGCTCCTCCAGTATACCTGGATGGCTGACCGTTGCTTTCATTCTCTCCTCCAGACTACCCAGACCCTGACAGCTTCTGTTGGGAGAAATATCTAGAAGAAACTGGGGCCTCTGCTGTGCCCACCTGGGCCTTCAAGGTGGTGAGTCAGCACTCTGTCCCCTAGAGCTGAGCTCAGAATATGTGGAGTTCTCGGCCAGCTAGGGTGGGGCCCAAGCCTCCGGCTTTGGGCAGGCCACAGTTTCCCCAGGCACAGCACTTGGGCTCGCTTCTCAGGGCCTCAACTCTGCTGGGCTGGGGCTGCGCCTGAAGGCACCTGTTCCCCTGCAGCGACCCCCTCACAGCTTCCTGGTCAACATGAAGCTGGAGGCTGTGGACCGCAGGAACCCAGCCCTGATCCGTGTGGCCAGTGTGGAAGATGTGGAGGACCATCGGATAAAGGTGGCTTGGGGACCCTAGGGCTAGGGGAGTGGACAGACCAGTTGGGCAGGAATCCTATAGACTGGTTACAGGTCAAGAGCCTTGGATCTCGTTCTCACCTAATCTGTGACTTATTTTTGCGGGCTTGGACCCATCTCTGAACCTTAACCTTCTCATCTCTGAAATGGGTCTAATAATCCTTGTCCTACCTAAGGATTGATAGGAGATGCCAGTAATTTAATGAACAAAGCCCTTGGAAAATGTGGTGGCCAAGACCAATTACTGTAGGGTTGGCTCCTTGGTTTTTTAATCCAGGATCTTGCTTCTGACAGGCCCTGGGGATGGGGAGAGCCTCCTGGAGCCTAGAGGACCTCGTGATTGAGCTGGGCTCTATGAGGAACACCTGACCTCCAAGGACCTTTCTCCCCAGCTCCATTTTGACGGCTGGAGTCATGGCTATGATTTCTGGATCGACGCTGACCACCCAGACATCCACCCTGCGGGCTGGTGCTCCAAGACAGGACATCCCCTACAGCCTCCTCTCCGTGTGTACCCTAGGGCACTGTGACCCTTTCCCTTCTCCCAAGCTCTGACAACCCTCCCTTCTTATAGCTTGCCCAGGAGGCTCTGACGCTCCTGTCCAAGCATGACACAGGGCTCTGGTGTCCACCATGAGCTCCAGGATCCCCCATCCTCCCCACCCAAGGACTGTCCGCTACACTAAGCAGTGCTTCTGGCTACCCTAGTTGTTGGGTTTGGGATATTGAGGTGTGAAGGGGCAAGCTCACGTGGTTGCATGTGCTTAGGGGGGTAGTTATACACATGGAGGTTTCTCTCAGCATGTAGCAGAGCTACACTGAGCATGTGTTGTGTTTGCTGAGGAAATACTGGCTTCCTCAAGTAAACTTCTGGTCCTCTACACAGGCAGGGCTCAGGTTCAGGTCATTGGACTGCTCAGACCCACTCACCCTCAGGATTCCCCTTATTTCTCTGCTGCCACCACGTCTTTCTCACGCGGAGTATTTGTTGATCCTTCTTGAATGTTCTTCTCCAAGCATGGGCAGAGCCTTAAAGAGTTACCAAAGCCTTGGAGATGAAAACAGGCAAAAGAACTGATGATAAAATAAATCTGCCTGATGTGGCTTCTGAGGGACAAATATGCCCACACCATCTCTGCATTGATTTTTTTCCTGAGGGTTCTCCTGTCAGAGACTGAAGGCATGGCCTATAGGTTTCACCAAAGCACATGAGAGCCAAGCCTTCTTTCCCAAAGAGGGGCAGGTATCTAGGAGCAGAAAGTAGTATCACGGCCTAGCTTAGGGCCCCATCCCTGGGGAATACTTCCTTGTGCTGATCTCCCCAATCGAAATTCTTCCTTCCCTGCCCTTCTTCATCCCTAGGACTTTATGCTGACCCTTTTCTTTCTGTGCTTCCAGGCCCCAAAGAGTCCAGCTCTGCCTCCCCTGGGAGCTGTCCCCCTCTCAGCTATCGGAACCTGCCCAACACTAAGACCTCCAAATACAGCTTTCACCACCGGTGAGCGAAGGGTTCCTGCTGAGAGGGGTTTTGCTCAGTTGTTGTTCAAGGAAGATCTGCTTTGTACCAGTTGTGCACAGCTGGTTGGGGTTCACCAAGACACCTCCAGACGGGGCCAGGACTGGGGAGGCCTCAGTGGGGATAAGTGGATTCAGTCCAACTGAAGCCTTCTTTTTCCCCAGGAAGTGCCCCACTCCTGGTTGTGACGGCTCTGGGCATGTCACAGGCAAGTTCACAGCTCACCACTGCCTGTCGGGCTGCCCACTGGCCGAGAGGAACCAGAGCCGGCTGAAAGCAGAGCTGTCTGACACAGAGGCCTCAGCCCGCAAGAGGAATCTCTCATGCCCGTCCCCTAGGAAGAAGCCTCGCCATCATGGCCGGTATGGAGGCCAGGGAGTCAGGGCCTGGGCTTCCTGGGTGTGGGGCCTCATGTCGTCTTGGGCCAGGCCAGGCAGATTGCTTGTGATGGACCTGGTCCCCCTCTCTGCAGAATTGGACGCCCTCCCAAGTTTCGGAAGATTCCGCAGGAAGATTTCCAGAGTAAGTTCAGGTCATCTCTTCCCATGTCCTACACAGAGTATTCACAGTGAGTGCTCTAATTGGTGGGAGGAGACTCCAGGGTTGCCCAGAGTGGGAGAAGCTAGAAAAAAGGATGCCTCTCTGTTTGAGGTCCTTTGGAAGCATAGAGCAGTGGCAAGAGCACGGGAAGGGGCCTTAAGGGCCCATGGGTTCCAGTCTCATTTCTCCCTGGTGAGAGTCAGTGGGAAAGGCACAGAGCCTCTTTGGGCCTCTGGCTCTTCACTGTCAGGCAGGATGATTCCTTTGGCTATGCTCTTCCCTGATTCTAGGATTCCCAATGCTGTCACTTTCTAGCTGTGTGACCTTGAGCAAGTCACATAACATCTCTAAGCCTCAGTTTCCTCACTTGAAAACATGGGTAAAACCTAACTTTCAGGTGTCAATACCTGAAATGATAGTGGTTACTACTACCATTTACTGAGTACCTACTATGAGCCAGGTGCTTCACATGTACTGTCTCTAATGCTCACAAGCATCCCATAATAAGGATATTGTTCTCTCTTGAGAGAGGAGGAATGTGAGGCTCAGAGGGTAAAGTCGTTTGTCCAGGGTCATTAACCTTGTGAGGGGCAGAGCTGGGATTCATACTCTGATCTGACTTCTCCTACCATATGCTGCTGGTATAATAGACATAAAGCAACTAACCCAAATGTCAGTTTACTCCTCAACCCCCTTTTGTTAGTTTGCTAGGGCCGCCATAACAAAATGCCACAGACTGGGTGGCTTAAGCAACGGAAATGTGTTTTTCACAGTTGTGGAGACTAAAAGTCTAAGATCAAGTTGTCGGCAGGTTTGGTTTCTTCTGAGGCCTCTTTTGGCTTGCAGGTGCCTGCCTTCTTGCTGTGTTCTGACATGGTCTTTGCTCTGTGCCCAAGAATCCCTGGTATCTCATTGTCCATCCAAGTGTCTCTTTTTATAAGGACAGCATTCAGATTGGATTAGAGCCCATCCTAATGATGTCATTTGAACTTAATTACCTCTTTAAAGGCCCTTTCTTCAAATACTGAGGTACTGGGGCTTAGGGCTTCAGCATATTAATTTAGGAGGGGACACAGTTCAGCCCGTAATGTGCTCCAAGGGTAGGGACAGAGTGACTGAACTCTTTGATGAGTGGCAAATTTATTTCACATCTTTAGCCACCAGTATAGGGCCTAATACACAGCAAGGAAGCCAGCAATCTTCCTGCAGTTGAATTGAGTGCTTGTCGTTTTAAGGCTAGACGAGACCTTGAGAAATCACCTAGGTCAGTGCCCTTGGGCAGGACCCAGACTATTCCTGTTTTTCTTCAGGAACAGTTTCTGTAACCTGGGAAGTGTGTAAGCTAGTGATTAAAAGCACAGCCCTGAAGTTAGATTGCTTTTGTACAGGATGTGAGACCTTGGGCAGGTGATACCACTCGCTGAGCCTCAGCTTCCTCATCTGTAAATTACCGATGATAATAGTCCCCACCTCGTGATGTGGTGAGAGGCTTCAGAGCGGCGATCCATGGAAAGGGCTTAGCACGGCTCTCTGCTGGTGTTACTAGTCTGAATCTCTTGCCTGACTCCCTTTTGCTGTTTCACACTGTCTCCTCTTGGTGGAAACAGAAGCAATTTCTGCAGCCTCAGGCCCAAGTGATGAGGGTCTCAGCTGGCCCCTAGGCCCTCAGAGTGAGGACTTCTGAGGATCAAACTGCCTCAGAAGCGGGCACTTCTACCTACCCCTGGTACACCTTGTTAGCTTCCATTGCAGGACTAAGTTCTGACCATCAGAGGGCACTTGCCTATTGTGTTCATCCCATAATTATGCCATAGAATTCTTGGGAAGTTATGACTTGCCAGAGGCTGAGCCTGTGGCCTGGAGAGGGAGAGGAATAACTGACCCAGAGCTTCAAGGACAGAGCAGGGGACAGAGCCCAGGTCTCTGACCTCTGTGCAGGGCTCCTCTGCCCAACCAATGGGCCTCTTGCACAGAAGGGACACGGTCACTGTGGGTTTTGTTCTGGAGGCAGCTTCTCACACACCCATGGGTAGACCTTCTCAGTTTAGGCTCTGGGGTTTGCGATGAGCAGCTTCATGGGGAGGACAGCCTGGAGAGCACAGGGTTTCACTGGGCTTAGTCTTTAGGCCCCAGGAGTGTCAGCTGCTGAAAGGAAACAGAGCAGCCGTTTCTGACCTGCAGCTAGATGGTCTATAGTGAGGGCAGCAGGGAGGCAGAGCCACAGGAGAGGAGCGGTCGGTGGGGCTGGAGATGGAATGCCAGAGGCTCTGCGGTGAGTGTGAGGGGCAGAAGAGCCAGACCAAAAGGCTGTGTGACACTAAGGGGAAAGGGCAGGAGAGTCTGTCCAGCAGGGAGGTACTTTGAGAAGAGGGTGCTGGAGGTGCTGCATTTATAAGCATCTGGAATTAGTACTAAGAGGATAAGAAAGAACAAGCTCTCCTGGACTAGAGGCTGGGCAAGCTCCATGGGAGAGTGGCACCATTGCCAAAGGCCAGCCAAGGCTGGTAGAGGTGGGTGGGCCTGGGAGTGTCAGAGTAATAAGACATGGTCGAAGTCCAAGTGGGCAAGTGCCAGGCCTGGCCAAGGAGGAGGCCCAGCTGAGCTGAGTCAGCAGCTTTGTAGAGCCACTTGAGGCCAGAGGTCAGGAGCCAGGGATCCCAGAAGCAGATCAGGAAGCAAAACAACAGGCATGGTGGAGTTGGAGGGGGTGGGTCTAGGGGACCCTCTAGTGCCAGAGTGGTGGTAGCACAGACCAGACTGGTAGAGGAGGGAGGAGAAACTAGAGCTTGGGGCAATGGCTAGAGGGATGGCCTTCAGACTGGTTGGGGTGACTGTGATTCTGAAACAGAATCACTGTGGCTCTGAGCGGGACCCCAAAGGATTTAGGAAAAGAAGGGCAAACAATGGACTTCAGACCTTGGGGCTGAGCTTGTTTGGCTGTTGGGGACAATTTTGATACATGATATCTAAAGAATGATGTCTTTAGAGATGCTACAGCAGCTCCAAGAGAGCATCCTTGTAGAGCCGAGTGGTGCAGCCTCAGAGAGAAGGGGTTGAGAGTCATTCCAAATAGCTGACCTGAGAGTCTATAAAGTAAGGGACCCACTTGACCAGAAAGAGCAAGTACCAAGTGGGGAGTCAGGAGTGCGGCTCACCCTCTTGGCTCTGCAGACTATCAGAAGGGCCCGTGGTCCTCTCTGCCCTTCCAGCCAGTCTCCTGAGCAGCCTGGGTGTGAGCAGGCTTCAGACGCCAGGTTAGTTCTCAGCATCAGCCCGCCAGCCTCTGCCTCTGCTTTCCAGCACTCGCCCCTGGTGTCATGCAACAGTCCCTCTTCATGTCTGCCTTGTCTGCCCACCCTGACCGCTCACTCTCAGTGTGCTGGGAGCAGCACTGCAAGCTCCTGCCAGGAGTGGCAGGTATCTCGGCCTCGACCGTCACCAAGTGGACCATCGATGAGGTGAGGAGCAAGGAGGCCTTCCTTGTCCTTCTCCCCTCCTTCTCTGCCCCTTCTCCCTCTCACCACGCCCTGATGGGAGGGCCCAGAAAGGGCTCTGGTCAGGTAGGGCCCAGTCTGACTCCTGAAACTACCTCCTGCGTGTCCCTCCTGTCCATAGTCCCTTTTGGCTGCCCAGCAGGGCTGACTGAGACACTGCCCAATAGGCCCACCGTGGTGGGTAGGGATGGGGCCATGCTGCTAGTCCGGTCAGACATCCAGCAGGAGAGGCAGACTTCAGTCCTGGGCCTCAGGAGCAAGGGACCCCACCTTGCACATCTGCCTGCACAGAGACCCAAGGATCGTCATAGGCTGATGAGAAAAGGCTGCACTGGCACAGCCCAGAAGGCACCCAGGCCGTATAGGCCAGCCCCTCCCCACACTCCCAGACCCTGTCCCCTGATCAACGTGTCTTCTTTGGTTTCCAAGGTCTTCGGCTTTGTTCAGACGCTGACAGGTTGTGAGGACCAAGCACGCGTCTTCAAAGATGAGGTGAGGTGCAAGTGCAGGGTGGGAGATCGAGCTGGGGTCACTGTGTCCTTGAGACGGCAGGAAGCAGGTGCCCTCCTCAGCACTCCCCCAGCTAGGGAGGGACCCCTCTTGCCCCACCAGGCAAGAGTAGACAGAGTAACCCACATCTCTGGGAAAAATCTGGTATAGACTGTGGCCCAGCTTGGGGACCCTGTGTGTGTTCAGATCATATTCAGGAAGGAAAAGGCATTCTGGAGACAGGATTCCATTTACTCCTCTGCTCTCTGCCCAGTCCTTTGTTTGCCAAACTTAGCTTCATCAGCAATGCTCAAGAAATTAAAGTGTATTTTTTTCTCTAATCCAGCATGTGGTAATTAAAGCATATTTTGAATGGCCCAGGTATTGCTATCACTGCAATGGCTGGGTGCAGTGGCTCATGCCTATAATCCTAGCAGTCTGGGAGGCTGAGGCAGGAGGATCACTTGAGCTCATGAATTCAAGACCAGCCTGAGCAAGAGCAAGACCCTGTCTCTACAAAAAATAGAAAAATTAGCTGGGTGTGGTGATGCACACCTGGGTGTGGTGACACACACCTGTAATACCAGCTACTAGGGAGGCTGATGCAGGAGGATTGCTTAAACCCAGGAGTTTGAGGTTGCAGTGAGCAATAACACCACTGCATTATAGATAGGGTGACAGAATGAGACTCTGTCTCAAAAAAAAAAAAAAGTAGTGAGTTGTAGATAAACAAGGAACACCAACTTTGGAGACAATCCGGATTTGCCTCCCAGTTTTGCCAATTTTAGCTGTTTATTTTCTCTAAGCCTGTATTTTCTTGTCTGTAAAATGGAGATAAAGTGGGTATAATGAAGTCTACCTTGCAGAGCCATTGTGAGCATTGGAAATGATGAATGAATCTCATACCAGAATTTCTAGTATAATTACAGTCATAATAGTGATGAAGATATGTTCTAAGAAATCCATTGTTAGGCAATTTTGTTGTGCAAAACATAGAGTACACTTATATAAACCCAGATGGTATATATATATATTTATATATATATACTTATATATATTTATATATATATATATATTTTTTTTTTTTTTTGAGACAGAGTTTCACTTTATTGCCCAGGCTAGAGTGAGTGCCGTGGCGTCAGCCTCGCTCACAGCAATCTCAAACTCCTGGGCTCAAGCAATCCTGCTGCCTCAGCCTCCCGAGTAGCTGGGACTACAGGCATGCACCACCATGCCCGGCTAATTTTTTTTTCTATATATTTTAGTTGGCCAATTAATTTCTTTCTATTTATAGTAGAGATGGGGTCTCGCTCTTGCTCAGGCTGGTCTCGAACTCCTGAGCTCAAACGATCCGCCCACCTCGGCCTCCCAGAGAGCTAGGATTACAGGCGTGAGCCACCGCGCCTGGCCTATATATATATATATATATATTTGATATGGAAAACCAAATGTCCCAACATTACTGAATATCAAGTTTTCCCCTACTTGTTATACAGTGCCCATATCAAGTGCCACATACCAAGTTTCTATATATGCTCCCTACTGTCAGATATGTGGTCTATCATTGACTGAAATGTCGTCATGTGGCACATGACTTGTATATCACTAGTATATATATTATATAGCAATACTATGGAGTAATATGTAAATCATTTCACTATACCAGAATACCTGATACAGTGGGGGCACAATAAGTGGTAGTTCTGACTTTTAATGCATAGTTGCCCTTAAATAAAGAACTTTATCATGACTCATTTATAGAGTTTGAAACTGCAAGGGACCTTTGAGTTTGTTTAGGGCTTCCTTCCAAAGAATACAAACATCCCTGCTGTGCATTCCCCTTTACCCAGGAAACTGGTCTCAGCTGTCCATAGCTTCCCACTCCAGGTCAGGTGCCTGTAAGAAAGTAGCCGACTCCTCTTTCCCTGGAAGAGGGTCTTTATCTAGGCCCAGCACAGCTGGATTCTTCATTTAGTCCTTGTGTGATGGAGTTCCTAAACTCCTCCTCATTCTAGGCCCTTCCCTGCCATCTTAGTTGGTGATCTTCTTGTCTTCATGTGTGTGCCCAAAGCTGAACTGCCTGTTTCTGATGCCCTCTGGGCAACCTAGAATACATAGAGCTGCCACTGCACTAGATGTATTTTAATTGAGATAAAATGTATGTAGAGTGAAATGCACACATCTTAAAGGTATAGTTACACAAGTTTTATTGAAGGTGAACCCAACACTTCAATCAAGATATAAAACATTTCCATCATACCAGAAAGTTTTCTTAGCCCCTTTTAGTCAGTCCCTATCCCAAAATACAACTGCTGTTCTGGTTTCTAGCACCATATATTAACTTTGCCTGTTCTTTTTCTTTATTTTTTTCTTTTTTTTTCTTCTAATAAAGACCTCAGGAGAAATTTTTATTTTTTTTTTTTTAATTTTTTCCCAACTAATAAGTCTGCCTCTTCTTGAATTCATATAACTAGAATCATATAGCATGTACTCTTTTGGGTCTGTCTCTTTTTGCCCATTGTAATGTTCTTAAGGTTTTTCCATGTAGTTATGTGTACCCATAGTTTGTTTATTGCTGAGTAGTGCTCCATTTTATGAATATGAATATTCTCTTCTTAACAAATATTTGGGTTGTTTTCTCTTCCCTAGATTTGAACCCTATGTTTTTGTTAGCAAAACTTAAATCCACACTAGCTTTATTACAGCCGCATCACACTAGTTTGGGGATCATGAAGTCCCCGATTGCTTTTCATGTCAACTATAGTCAAACCCAGTTTTCTAGTGTGTTCCTGTACCACTGGGCTTTTGAAAAATTAATCCAATATAAAATTTTACACCTACCCTATTAAATGTTATCTTCTTGGTTTCATATAGCTTTATTGTTTTAAATCTTGATTCTGTCATCTATGACAGTAGGCATCTATGACATTTCCAACCTCATACAACTTGCACATTTAATAGCTAAGACTTCTGTATCTTTGTCTAAGTCTTTGCCATACATTTAATGAGACAAAAGAACAATATGGTACCCCATTCGAGATCTTCCTGTAGGTTTACAGGTCATAAATTAACACTTTCTAAGCATAGTCGTTCGGCCAACTGCAGAATTACGCAAGAGTTAATTCTCCAGCCTGTGCTTGCCTTTGCCTTCTCCCCTTCCTGGGACAAGGGCTGTCTCCCCTAGGAACATCTGCTGTTTCTCTTGGTTCACCTTGGTCTGTGATACAAAAAAAACAACGGCTAAGGAGGGGAGGTGTATTGGTGGACCACTAGCATCAAATGAGTCTCAGAGTGGAGCAGGACCTTTGTGGGGCCTGAGGGTTACCATCTCCAGGGGCTGGCTCACGTCATCATGTCCATCCCCAAGGAGGACTGTTCTCCAGGGAGTGGGCTCTCTCTGGCTTAACTGAGATTGGACATTCAGGGATACCAGTCGAGATGATCTCCATCCAGAATACAGACCTGTCATCAGAGGGTTGCTTCATGAGTGAGGAATTAGAGCAAAGCAGATAGATGGTCTTACAGATGGTCTGTACCGATGGTCCTAAGGGTAGTCTGTCCATTCCTCTCTCAGTTATCTTTATTGTGGCCTTTGTGTATTTGTTTAATGTAAGCAAACCTCTGTGCCTGGCCCAGTATAAGCTGGTATAATACCAAAGTAGATGAGAAGAAGTCCTTGTTCTTAGGGTTCCCTCATAGTAGGGGGCACAGAATTATAAATTGCTGCTTCTGGTGGAGTGTGGTGGGGGCTCTGAGAGAAGTGTGTGTGGGTGTCATAGGAGCTCAGAGGAGGAGGAGGACCGAGGAGCCAGTGGGCTCTGCTGGCTGTGTGGCCGGATGAACACTGGCTGCTTTTTGCTCCCAGAATGTACCTTTTACTTGGGCTCCTGGTGGACCACACCTTTCTGTTGTGACAACATAGAAGTCTCATCAGTCAAATTTTGGAGGTACTGATTAGATTTTTAGCTTGGCCTATGTTAAACATCCTGCATATGGCTCTCTGGATCTATCCAGATTACCTCAGTTTGCAGAAATTCCCTGGGTAGGACTCACAGCATTGCAGGTCATTGCTTATGGTGGAGCATTTGGCTCATTTTGTCCATTTTCCTGTTGATTTCCTTTATCTTCAAGGTCAGAACATGACCTTTTTCCTGATCATATGGCTCAAAACTCCCCATACATATCAGCACACATACAACATCTTGTATTTTCTGATGTGACCCCACTGGCCCTTTATGTAGCCTCAAACTGTCAGGTCGGGGTAGGGAACTGCAGCCTTGGGGCCACATGTGGCCTTCTGGATCCTTGAGTGCAGCCTTTTGACTGAATCCACATTTTATAGGACAAATTTTAATAAAGGGATTTGTTCTATGAAGTGTGGGTTTGGTCGAGGGCTACACTTGGGGATCTGGAGGGCCACATGCTGCTGATTCCCCACCCCTCTGGATGATGATAAATGAACTCATGGAAGAATCCATACTTAACTCTGCCCGGAGTTCCTTTCCTTCATATTCTGAACTTTAGGATGTCAAAGTCACAGGTGACAGCCTTGACATCTTCCTGGACCAGGCTCCGTGATTCAGTGGGACCATCAAGAGGGAACCCCACAGCCTGCCCAGCACAAGTGTCTGGATCTGGGTATTTCTGCACAAACACATCTGCCCGGGATCAGCAGAGAGGTCTCTGTAGGTTCTGGCAAGTTGCTTCCTGGGATGGCCACTTGGCTGGCAGGTGCTCCTCACAGCTCTCAGTGTCCTGGTACTTCTCCCCAGTGAGGAAGCACTGAGGAGACTGGAGTGGCAGACTCTGTGAGAACAGGGAGAAATGTACTTATTCACCAGACCCCAGATCTCAGACCTGGGAAGTTCCTTTTCACCTGAGTTTGTCATTTTAGGGTGTTTGAAAGGAAGCATAATGCAGATAATCTCATCAGGGGCATTTGGCTATTAGGCCTTTTCTTTCTTTCATTCTATGGGAAGGTGTTTAGCCATTAGAAGCGCCAGTTTTCAGAGCTTCCTTGGTTAGTGGATAGGGAAGGACCAGGTAATTTTTCTCAGAGCTGCTGGGGGACAGACATAAGAAGTTTGTTGCCTCCCTCCTCATTTAACCTCTAAGGTTGCCAGCTTCTCTGAGATATAGTCCTGCTGTCACCACATCGCAGAGATTCTTTTATTTGTTCTTTCAGGATTTACTGAGCACGCGCCACAAGTCAGATAAGCAGCCCTCTTGCGCTCCTGGAATACAGATGAAGAAACTTACACAATTCAGTGGAGTTTGTTGAACTCTGAGAGCTCTAGGCAAGGAGGAAGGAGTGGGCAATTCCGAATGGTGGGAGAAGCAGTGGGGTCCAGCATGCTGACAGTGGGAAGGCCTGCCAGGAAGGGGGCCAGGAGGAATAGAGGTCCAAGAAAGAAAACACCCAGTGATTGGGGAAGGGTCTGTCGTCCAGTCTGTGGTGCTGGCTGTGAGGAAGGCTCATGTAGAACTGTGGGCAGGGCCAGGCTTGGAGAGTATCACTCTCTGAGGTAGATGAATCGTGTCCCTAGGAGTCCCTACCCACACTCGCAGTAGCTATGAGCACAGACCAGCACTTATAAGCTAGGTGTGTTTTGAGCAAATTCCTTAGCTTCTCTGCTTCAGTCTTCTTGTCTATAAAATGAGGGTGATACTAATATTGCTTCGTAGGGTTGCTGTGAGAATTAAATTTAGACTTAATAGATGACAAGTGCTTAAGAGTAGTGCCTAGCACATAAGAAATAACGTAGAAGTGTTCCATTTGCTGTGATTCTTGAGGATTGAGCATAGAAGAATGGCACCTCCTCAAAAATGGGATCCCCAGCTCCGCCCTATCCTTCTCCCCAGCCCTTGTCATCCCACTCCCTCCTTCTCAGCTGGCTTCTTCCCTCCCTGACTCTACCCACATACTGATCTGCTAGAATTGACAGTTGCCAAGTTGCCGTACTTGCTTCACCCATGTTTGGATGACACAATTTTAAATTAATTATAGACAACGTGGCGTTTCACCTCCGAGTGCTTGAGCTGGCATCCCTAAAACTAAGGGCTTTCTGACATAACCACAGTGTTGCTATCCCTAACAACTTGACAGGAACTCCTTTGTATTACCCAGTACCCAGCCTATATTCGTACTTCCCCAGTGATCTCAAAATGTCTTTGCAGTTTTTGAGCCAGAAACCAAACAAGGCCCACATAATTGGTTTGGTTTTTATGTTTCTTAAATATCTTCTATTCTAGAATAGGCCCTTCTCTGTCTCTGTCTGTCTCTCTCTTTTTTTTTTTTCCTTTTTTTAATGACTTTTTTTAAGTCTTGAAGAATGTGCTTTTCTGGATTTGTCTCGTTGCTTTCTTTGGTGTCGCTTAAATTGTTCCTCCTCTATTTTCTATAAACTGAAAATTAGATCCAAAGGCTTGGTTAGATTCAGATTAAATTTCTCTCTCTGACTCTCTCTCTCTCCCTCTCTCCCTCTCCCCTGCCCTGACCTTCAGCAAGAGTTGCTCATAGATGATTCTGTGTACCTCGTGCTACATCATACAATGCACACAGTGTCTGGTTGTCTTGCTGTTAGCAACACTAAGATTGACCATGGGGTCACATGGGGACAGCAGCAGGTTTCTCAAAGCCACTGTCCATGGTACTCAAAAGACATTTTGCAAATACAAATGCTGAAACTCAGACCAGTCAGCAGAGAGAGAAAGAGAGAGAGAATACGTGTATGAGAGGAGCATGGGGAAACCAGTGGCTGTCTTTCTTTCCTTCTCTGTCCCCATTGCTGTCTTCCTTTTTTCCTTTCTCCCTCCCTCCTCCTTTCTCCTCATCCTTCCTCTTCCTCCTCCCTCTTCTTTCCCTCCCCCACCTCCTTTATGCCCATATTTCTCCCCTTCCTACTCCCCATGCATATCCCCACCTTTCCTTCACCCTTCCCTGTGACCCTCCCACCTTTTCCACTCTCCGCCTTCCTCCCCCAATCCCTCAGATGATTGACGGCGAGGCCTTCCTTTTGCTGACACAGGCGGACATTGTGAAGATCATGAGCGTCAAGCTGGGCCCAGCCTTGAAGATCTATAACGCCATTCTCATGTTCAAAAATGCTGATGACACCTTAAAGTGACTGGCTGAGGGCTGGGCCCTCCTCCTTGCTGAGCCTCCCTCTCCAGCTGATGCTTCCTCCCTGACTTGCATTCCCATATCCCACTGTGCCCCCACCCTCTGTCTCTGACCATGGTTGGTCCTTCCCAGAAGGTGCATAGGAGCAGAGGAGCCCAGGGAGGGTGGGATCCTGGCCCTGGAGTCCTGGGGCTCATTTGCCACCAGGTGCACCAGTGAAGGTGTGACTGGGCCGGGGTGTTACAGACAGAGTAGGTTGGAGGCCCTGCCTGTGGTGGCCCCACACCCCCAGCTGATTTATTTTTATCACCAAAGGGTCTTTTTCTTAATGGTTAGGATGAGTCTGGTAGAGCAGGAGTCTTCTGATCTGAGGTCCTTTCCCCTTTTTGGCATCTCCACGCACTTTTCTATCCTTGGCTCCTTTCCTCCTACCAAGAAGTGACCCTGCCATGAACATACTTACTCCTGAAGTCACCTCCTCCCTTTCTGTCTGCCTGTTTTGGTACCCTCATTCCTGCATCCTGGTTTCCTGGGCAGTGCCCCCAGCCAGAACCCACGAGTTCTTCCTCCTTAGATGTATGGACCTCAGAAACATGTTTTCATATGATCCATAGGGAGTCTCTGGCTGCCTTTCTCCCTTTTGCCCAGAAGTGGGGGATTCTGAGCCAAGATACCTTCTTAAACATACCCAGTTCTGGACTAGTTGGCATTTGTGTGGCATGTCAAGTCCTGGTTCCAGCAGAGTGAACAGGTGGTCAGAACCTGTTTCCCAACTGGCAGAGGTTGAGGTTCTACTGATGTTTCCCATTCACCCTTCCCGTGTTTGGTCTGGGGTGGAGGAAGCCTGGCCAGGAGACCAGCCCAAGGGTAGGTCAGACAATCTTGGGTCATTGACCAGAAGGGCAGCTCCAGCGGGCGTGGTGGTGTCCAAAGCTGGGCATAGCATCCTCTCTGCAGCCATGGACCTCAGCCAAGGTATTGCCCGTGGGGTGAGGGCTCCAGGCCTCCTGCCATGAGAATATAGCACTCTGTCTAACACCCCCCCATGCGTTGCATTCAGTCTGGCTCTTAAATGTTTATCATTTGCTCTTGAGAAGTCTTACAAAGACCATTGGGAGTTGGGAAGGTGAACTCTTCTATCTTTGAATTTTTTAGGTCCCTTAAGCCCTCCTTGCCACTCTCCATCTGCCTTGCACTGCCAGCTGGGTCCCTGCTCAGGCTCTTGGACTTCGACTTCTCTGTCTGGGTGGGGGCCCAGCCTCCACTGAGCCACTGCCAAGCCTACTTCCCAGGCTGGGGGGAAGGGCCAGGGCCCCTGGCAGGAGCCAGCCCCACAGGGGGGTGAGGAGCCACTGCCAAGCTCCTGTGCCCCCAGGCCTCCTGGGCCTGCAGGGTGTGGGGCCCGGGGGGGGGGGGGGGGGGCCTGCCCNGGGGGGGGGGGGGGGGGGGGGTCCTTCCCCACACCCCTTTCTCAGTCATGTGAGATGTGTGTCTGTGTGTATGTGTGGCACTCTCAGAAGTGTTTGACAGGGTGCAGATGTGAGCTCAGTGCTGGGAAAATATCAAGGGCTATTGTAATTAAAAAATGTAGCTTTATTTTTTCCTTACAAGTGGAAAACCCAAAGCTCTGCTGATTTCCTGCCACGGCCCAGTAGGGACCCCTCTCTCACACAGGCCAGGCAGCTTTTTGAGGACAGCCATTCAGCTCCCCCGCTGAGCTTCCACAGCGCTTCAGATGTTCTTTCCCTTTCAACCCTGAGAGGTGGCTTCTAGCACAGCCTTCCTGGGAGCTCTTTTGGGTGAAGTTTGGATGTACAGAGGTGGCATTGGTGTCCCCTTGGCCAAGAGCACAGGGGAGCAGTCTAAGCCTCTCTCTTATCTTAGTAGCCTGGGTAGTGACAGAACTCATCAGCTCCTTGTCTTCAGTCTGCTCCTCTGCAAAATGACAGAAGTGCACTGACGTGGTGTGAGGGGAACACAGCAGGCATTTGAGGCTGTGCTCTGGGGCCTCACAGCTTCCAAGGAGCGGCTGGGACAGCCTTTGCCCTGCAGATCTGCCAAGTACCTGATGCTTGCCTGTGGGAAAGGCAAGATGGACTTCGGGCATTGGAGAAAACGTCCCCAGCCCTCCAGACTTTGACGCCTCAGCACTTTCTGCACTGATGTCAAACTCTTTGTCAAGAAACCAAATCATTAAAAAGTGGAAAGAAATCTGCCTTCTGTGTACCCCACTGCCCCTCCATCCCCACTGTCCCCAGATGAGATCATTGCATCTTGACCTGGGAGCACAGAGAGGGGGTGGGGGTTGGCAGCCATTCCTACTGCCCTCTGCCCTCTGCCCTGCTCTCTAGCAACAGGTGCCATTTACATTTTGTCCCCTGGCAGCCTCGCCCTGCCCTTGCTCAGCTCTGGCTTAGGGCAGGGAAGACCTTTCTGTTTAATTTCTGAAGCAGAGAGAATGATCTCAGAGTTTGAAAATGAAGTCTTTTTTGCACTTTCATTCACATGCACTTTGGTGGGATTACATTTTTATACTTGCCTCTCTCGTGTGCACGTGTGTGTGTGCGCGCGCGCGTGCGTGCTTTAAGAGGATCTCTGGCTTAAGCTGCCTCTTGAGGAGAGTTATAAATAAAATGTTATGTAATTTGTCAGTGTATCAAAACAACTTAAATAAACTTGAACAACTGATGATATGTGGCCAGTGTCTTTATCTGTTTTTGTGGTAAAACATCCAGAAAACACAACATGATTATTAGTGTCATTACTGAAGAGGCAAAAGTGTTCTCTT
Organism: Mirza zaza; assembly: GCA_008750895.1. NCBI lineage: Eukaryota > Metazoa > Chordata > Mammalia > Primates > Cheirogaleidae > Mirza > Mirza zaza. The sequence continues at coordinate 101,458 of VSMD01022656.1, forward strand.
TACTATTAGTTAGGGGTCTTAAAGAATCTTATTTTTGGCCTGGTGCAGTGGCTCACACCTGTAATCAATCCTAGCACTCTGGAAGGCCAAGGCAGAAGGATTTCTTGAGTTCAGGAGTTGGAGACCAGCCTGAGCAAGAGCGAGACTCTGTCTCTACTAAAAAATAAAAAAAAAAATAAAAAAATAGAAAAATTAGCTAGGTGCAGTGCCGCACACCTGTATTCCCAGCTACTGTGGAGGCTAAGGCAGGAAGATCGGTTGAGCCCAGGAGTTTGAGGCTGCAGTGAGTTATAATAATGCCACTGCACTCTAGCTGGGGTGACAGAGCAAGACCATCTCAGAAAAAGTGTTTTTAACTGAAAGATGGAAGAACAACTGTATAAGCTTATTGTTTAAACACAAGGAAGCCACTAAAAAGGGGGGAGGAATGGAGCAAGGAACTGGTCATTTCCACCTAGTAGTCCTATTTGATTCTGAATTTTGTGTATTTATCACTTTCTGAATTTTTTTTTTCCAGAAAGAAAATCAGGGCCCATGTCTGGTCTGTATGCAAGCTCTGTTGGCCCAAGCATCCTGCTCCCAGCCCACACGGGCAACAGATTTTTCCATACGACGCCGTGTCCATTATTACCTTTGCCTGTGGATAAATCTGCAGGTGAGGGTTGGGGTAGGAGTAGGGCTGGGGCAGCCCAAGGACAGAAAAGTGGGCTGAGGAATGTCAAAGTGAAGGGAATATTCATGGAGGTGTGTTCCTGTTGGTTCAGTCTCATCCCTGGACATGTCTGACCTTCATGCCCAGACAGTGAAATCCAGCCCAGGTGGAAGGGGAAAGAAGAAGGAAGAGAGGAAGTTGGGAGGAGATGGATATCTGCAGTGGCCTCCTGCACGAGTGGCCCTGGCAATTTTCTACAGCGTTGTTGAGGGGAAAGGACACATTCTAGCACTGCTGGTAGCCATGTCAGTTGGCACAACCTTTTGTAGTAACTTGGTAGCTAGGTCAAAATTAACCTAGCACTCTCACTTAATAAGAGTTTATCAGACGGAAATACTAGCATAGGGCCACAGGATATTAACACAAAGATGTTCTCTGCAGCTTTGTTGGAAGTATCGTGAAACTGATAACAGCCTAAATGTCCATCAGCAAAGGAACAGAGAATAAGGGATAGGGACAGTGAAATTAACCCCACACCATGTATGCAGTATGATGAAGCTGCTAAGAAAAAAGAAAAATAGGCCGGGCGCAGTGGCTCATGCCTGTAATCCTAGCACTCTGGGAGGCCGAGGCGGGCGGATTGCTCAAGGTCAGGAGTTCAAAACCAGCCTGAGCAAGAGCGAGACCCCGTCTCTACTAAAAATAGAAAGAAATTAATTGGGCAACTAACATATATAGAAAAATTAGCTGGGTATGGTGGCGCATGCCTGTAGTCCCAGCTACTCAGGAGGCTGAGGCAGAAGGATTGCTTGAGCCCAGGAGTTTGAGGTTGCTGTGAGCTAGGCTGACACCAGGGCACTCACTCTAGCCTGGGCAACAAAGCAAGACTCTGTCTCAAAA